>JBAJNP010000444.1:10150-79516 GCA_036877545.1 Yasuhikotakia modesta | reverse complement strand
ACTTTGACTTCACTTTGACTTCACTTTGACTTCACTTTGACTTCACTTTGACTTCACTTTGACACTGAATAAAATGCAGTGATTATGTGTAGATGCAGAGATGTTTGATTACTCGCTCAATGAGAGAAAAACATCCAAATCCAGAGTCATATTTGAGGTTTGGAGTTCATGGTTATTCCAGTAAGGTGCTCTACATATATTACAATTGAGGAAACGATCAGAAGAACAAGAAAAAAGCCAGATAAAAGAAGTAGAGAAAAAACAAGCAACAATAGGCAATGGAACAAGGAAACAAGAATAGCTGCGGAGGAAAGCCCTTGTTATCCTGCAAAAAAATAAACTACTTTAAAGATCCAGCTGACCCTAGCAGCCGAAGGGTTATTTTGTGGTAAGGTCAGTCAGAGAATGATTCCTGCACCACTTTGTGTTCGCGGATGTGGCGTGAGGGCATGTTTTAGCGAAAGACATTTTCTAAACAATGTTAAAGCTTTGAAGCGTTTCATCTTTTCATCTGTTTCTGCAGCGTGTTTAAACATAGCTCTGAAGAGAGAGAGAGAGAGAGAGAGAGAGAGAGAGAGACATGCAAACAGAAGATTAAAAAGAAGACTCAGATAACAGTCTTGCACATTCGCTGTGGATGTTCTGCTGTGAGGTAAATAAACTGTGATAAAACAACCCATCAGTTATGTTTAGAAACTACTTACATTGTTTATGTTTGCGGGTCACTAACTGAGGGCTTAAATTATCCTTCAACAACCATAATAAACAATTACCAAAATAAGTTCATATTTATAACTAACTGCTAGGCTTGATGCTCTGAAGCTCTGAATTGCTTGAATTCTCCTTGAACTACCTACTTATTATAATTAGTGTAATATTTAATATGCATGAAATATTACAAAAAAGATTAAGAATTAAAGGTATAATACAAAACTGTTATATGGGTAATTTATATACACATATACATGTTGTGTCCCAAATTGTTTAGTTAAAACATAAAATGTAACATTTTAAATTTAAAACTAGATACTAGCCTTTCACCAATAACTAAACCTAACTGCCAATAATCCAACATTCATTACAGTTTCAAAATATTTCAAGCCATTAGCCTGACTGATAAACACTAAACCTTTATAAAATCGATGTATTGCAAGACTTCCCCCATTTGTGTTCTCTGTCTTTCTTTCTTATTTTCCTTAATATCTATATAATTATTGCTGGTTTAAATCCTTACTTCACCCCTGCCCCCCCCCCTCCCTCAGCCGGGGGTCTGGTGGGTTTATGAGGGGCTAATCAGTGGCTTCAGCTCCAGCGCAGGAGCGCTAAAGGAAGACGCTCTCTCCAGGAGAGCAGTCTGCAATCAAAGGCCTCTCGCAGATCCTATCACAACAACACAACCAGCAGAAACAATTATTTATTCCTTTTGATGTGAGGTTTTGAAGTTATCCCTCCATCCTTTTACAGGGTTCCTCATCTAGCTCTCTCTCTTTCTCTCATCTTGCGCTCCCCTTCCTTCCGTCTGTGGATTTTAAACACTTAGGAAACAGGGTCATGCTAGCTTATTCCAGAGAGAGGATTTGTGTTTGAATGAGCAGAAATCGAGGCTCTGTGTCCCGCCCTGTTGGATCTGTTGGGAAAGATACACTCTTATTCATTCAGCTTCAATTAGACAGAACGTGCCTCAACGTCAGCCTCTCCATTCTAGGATCTGTGACGGATTGGCTTCTCAAAGAGGCTGGGAAAAAAAAACATGGCTTTGATCTGCAATGTTGAGACAACAGTGATGTTGAACGGTCAGAACCAGCAGAACCAGACGAAATTCATTTAGGTTCTAAGAGGAAAACAGTCGGCCAAACCTGCTTTCAGTTGTAATAGAACTTCATCAAGAAGGTTTGATCAGCAGAACATTGGATCAGATGATTGGAAAACTGTTGGCCATCACTGGCCATTTGTTTTCATGCAAAAGATGGGTTTGCATAACAGCATCGGTTTCTCAAGGGAAATACTGAGAAAGCCAAGGTGAAAACTAAAGACACATCTTTTAAAAAACTGCCATATTCTTCACCTGTTAACACATGAACAACATTTACAAGCTAGAACTTCGTAAAAATTGGGAGAATGAAAGGTGAAGATAAAAGTCCTGTCAGCAAAGCTTTTTAAATGTATTTATGCATCGTCTTCACAAACAAAAATAAATGTGTTTTCTATTATACTTGGGCATGTGAGCGTTCAGGGCTCTCACAGGAAGATGAAGTCATTTCGTTGTACTCAAAGCAATCCATTTATTGATTGTATCAGGGTCTACATCTGCGCTAGACCGACAACAAAGCTGTGAATATTTCATAGTGACAAAAAAAAATAGTCTTCTAAGCTGCTTTTACAACTCTCAGCCCAAAACATCTGCAGAACCCATCGAGGGTCTGAACTCTTCTCCAACAAACGTCTCACAGGAAATTCACACCAGTCAGATGTCATTAATCGTGTTTTAATCGCTCTTGCTGGGCTTTGATAATTTCATTTAAAATCATTTAATTAGCCTTGGCACAATTCTACATTAAGATTTGCCAGATGTCTGGTGAATTTGACTAAGGATGTAAACATAAGGACGTGGTCTCTGTTCATTCAGTAATGAAAAATGATTGTCTTTTATTGAGGATTTGGTTTCACACATTCGCTCTTTAACAACTTAATTTAACTGATCTAAGTTAACAGATCTTTGACTTTTTCATAACTCGGGCAGATAGTGAGAAACATGAGAAACACTGATATATCCTGTTTGAACAGTGACTAGGAAAAGATTTTTTATATTTACCCCCGTTAGTGGGGCAAATCTTCCACTGAATACAGTAGGTATTATTTTACCCCCTCAATCACCTGTGTCCCACAGTAGCCATCTACAGCTCTGTAAAACACGTCAAAATGTCTGTTTCGTATCAACTTTCCATTCTCTACTGTTGGAAAATGGCTCAGCTGAGAACACATTTGATCATTCACTGTAATGGGGTTATGTAGAAGAAACTGATCTTTTGGCAGTAGTTAATGCAGGTTTAACCGTGACCCATGTCTATGAGTCTGAAATAAATCACAGAATATGAGGCCATCTATCATGAAATTATATTTCAATTGGCACTCCATAGGCAGTAATCCACTCCAAAATAAGTAAAGTTGTTGGCACAGGAACGAGACGGTCCTTAAAATACAGCTTTAGTCAAGGCTCCTGTGAGAAACAGCGATGACATGAGCACTTCATTTGACAGGAAACAGACAGACTGCGACACGCTGACTGAATACTGAGGCAAACAAATATTTCGAATATTTTATTTACTTTTAGCAAATGTGACTCTATAATGTGAAATAGTTTCAAAATCCATTTTTAAAATGATTGTATTCCTGAGAGAAACAGGTGCGATTTGTTGCAGAATTAATTGTTATTATGGAGTTTTGACTAGAAACTCTAGTTATTTAGGTTATATAAGAAGAAATTATGCAATCACCTGCATAAGATTGTGCAGGTTAACAGTTCCTCTGTTCCCAAGAATGTTATAATTCTCGCAGCTTTGGTGAGCAACCACAGATCCTTTCATTCAACAAATAAACAGTTAGAAAACAGGGCAGACTCGTTGCATGCATATATTCCAAAAATACATTGCTTCATAAAATATTAATTGCCTTGCTCAAATAGTCTTAATATAATTACAAACATTTTAAACTATTAAATCACTTGTAATACTTAGCTTCAATATCAAACTTGGCACCAAAATACTGTAACACAGTTCAACTGTTTGTGATAAAGCGTAATTTCATTTTAATGGCCGAACTGTGGAGGCGTGAAAGCCACAGAACATTAAACGCGAAACCTTTGTAAAACGTTTCTGCAATTTCTCTGCAACAGCCCTGAAGGACAACACAGGGCTTGTAAAGCATTTAATTTGAAAGCCGTTTTATAAGCAGCTTTATTGTGCCTCTCCGCCTCCCTGTTTAAATCACTCTTTAATTAAACTCCAGCTAATTACACAACACAGAAATGGCTGTAACTGAAATGACGGCTCTCCAGGAATGAAGGGAGTTCCGCAGACCTTCTGGAAGTGAAACGTCAGCTGACACCCTGACAAACGTTGCTTTTCCTGCATCACAGCCAGCCACTGGCTAACAGCCGACAACACAGATTTAGATCACTAGGAGTCAAGTAAACTCACCAGACTGTAATTATGTTAAATGAATTTTCTGAGGAGACCTGACTGCTGTGTAATTAACATAAAAAAACACAGACTGCTTAATAATAGTAAAGGCACAAACATTTCTAAACGCCTTCATCTTTAATTCTGATTTGAAAGGCCAAATGAGGTTAAAACGGTTAAAATGTAGGGTCACAATCGCATTTTCATTACTAATTGTAAACGTTACAGAAACATTCTAACAACCTAAAATTGTTAGCTAGGGAATACAATAAAACCTCCATGTTCACACTGTTAAGAAACAACAAGTACGTCATAACTTCTGCCATTAAAGCCTGTTGGACGATATTATTTGCCTGGTTTCTTCATCTCATTGCTAGCTTGAATAGATCATCCATTCAGGCACCTGATATGATGTTCACTTATTTAAACAAGCAGGCCTACAGTACAAGCTCCCTTTAGAGGAACTGGCTTTTAAACATTAGCTACACTTGAAATCACACCCCATGAAAGCAGAAGAAATAAAGGTGTCTGACAGACGCTGTGGGTCCAGTCATCTGTCAGATACCCGGGGGAAATCAGACACTCTGTAGAATGTGGTCTGCTTGCCGTTAACAAGCCCCCCGACTCCAGCTGGCAGACCGCCACAAAGGCAGCGCTGATAAAGTCAGACAAATCTGTGCTCTGCTGAGCATTGCTCACTAAAGCTCTATCACAGAGAACAGATAGTAATTAAATGTGCTAAATCAAAGAACCACACAGAAGCAGTCTGTGGAGATATGATCTAATTTATTACATCTGTTAAAGAATAATGTCTTGCTTAGCCACTAATATGTATTTTAAATGGTTTGCTTTACTGGGTCATTATTTACAGTGTTACTGTATTACTTACATGACTGTTCTGCACTGCAACTTCATTTTTGGAAGTTTCCTGCTTGAGAAGAAGCGATCTCAATACATTTTTGAAAAGTTTAACAACAGTTACTGATATAACATTTACAATAATGTCCAACACATGTCTAATGTTTATATCTTTAAGGTTTAGCTTTAGATATCCCATAATTGTATCTGAGTTGCTTGGATTCCCCCATGATCTCATATGACAGATAAGTTTGCTAGATCAAAGATCCATTCAGAAGCCAAGACAATTGCAGCACAATTTGCTGATCCCAGAACAATAATCCAGTCCACCAATAATGCCAGACACCGTCACTTTAACAGACACTGAAACACCTTCTTGCTTTCTTTAAGCATTAAAAATCTCTGTGCACGTGCACACACACACACACTAACACGCGCACATGCACACACACACACACAAAAGAACAACTGATATACCATTTTCTCTGCCACTGTTTGCTTTTATCAGAACAGTCAGTGCTTGCTGTGTGAATGTCTCTTTATCTCACTTTCATTAGCGAGTGTGTGTGTGTGTGTGACGCTCTCGGAAAAAACGATGTGAGGACGGCCAGACAGTCACTTCCTGGTGTCTGTGATGTTCAGACAGATTACAGAGATGCTTTGAAGCTTAGGCTCCTCGTGTCTCTGGTGACAGAAGAAACAGACCCCTGCCATCTCCTGCTGTACACACAACCGCCGCAACTCTGACGAAAGACCCCACGCTAAAGCTAAATCTGTCTACTTTACACGTCAATAATAAAGCCACACCTGTTCATTATCAACCCAGAGCTTCAAATAATTCAGAGAAACTATATGCGTAATGGAATCAGACCTAACTGCAGTTTTCTGGAGTGTGATGTAGACATTCATCGTGACCTTTCACCTTTAACGCCTCATCCATGACTTGAGTAATTTAAAGTGGTAAACTGTGACATATACCAGACTGCAATCTGTGATAATAATAAGAGACACAAAAACTGGAAGCACTGCTATCTGCTGAAATCTACCATTATAATTCTGTGGGGAAGTGAACAGGTTTTTTCAGAGAGGAAATGAGTTCTAAGGAGTAAGATTAAGCAGAAGTGAAGCATGTGACACGGATCCTTTTCCTTTGACACTCCTTGATTATTTGAGTTAAAAGAGATTTGAAACGGAAAGACAGTGAGAAGTCTTCATAGCATTTTCCGCTGAAGTCACAGCTTGTCTTTTGTTCTACTCTCTCCTCCCTCTGTTCTCATTTATTCTCTCTCCCTCTCTCTCGCTACCTCTCTGCCTTGTTTTCATCCTCTCCTGTCCCCCTCTGTATATGATAAACTCAGGCGAGTCGCACACCAGAGCGCTGCGTGTTAAAATCGTTTCCCAATGGCAGCATCACAGATTGTGCGAAGTTTCAAACGCCTCAGAATCTGCCGGTAGACCATCATGGTGCTCCTTGGCTTTGAACGGTTATTCTCCTGTGAATTCTCCTCTCCAAAGGCCCTGCCTTCAGAGGCTCGGAGAAGAAAGGCCTCGAGCGACAGCTATCGGTACCCCCACCCTTCTTCATCACACACACACACACACACACACAGTCTCCCATCCAAACAGGCTGTTAAAACACCCACTTCTTCCATTATAAAGACACCTTCAAAAACAGAATAATACATTAAAGACGTTTAAACATCAGACATACAGGAAGACATGCTGATACCAACACAATAAGCAAGCCAGATGAAATATTCATTCAGTTAATTGGATCAGAGAGGAATGTGCGAGAGTTACTGGAAATGGCTGTTGCTGATGCTGACAGATTCAGAATCAGCGTATCAGATTCATGTGGCAAGTCAAACCTAGAAATCGGTTTTATTTAGTCTTTTATCCTTCACAGCTTCCAAGTCTGGTGATTAGCCTGCCGACGCTAGTTTACATCTTGTGGAGGAGGGAAAGCTTCGGCTACCAAAAGAACATCCACAAACACATAAACCGTCCAAATAATTCTAGAAATAAATCACATTTAACATTTTCATATTTCAAGGGGGAACCTGTTAAATGCATTTTCTTTGATGTATCATCTTAATTTATAAGAAACTTTTTATGTATGTTTTGGGGCGGGTTATCTGAATATAGCCTATAAATGTAACTAAGAACATAAATGTTTTGATTTTCCAAACTGAATCTGCTGTAACTCATTAATGAATGTGAAACATTATTCGGGTAGAGTGAGTTTCTAAACATTAGCACAGAGAAAAGGCCATCAAGATTTCTACTTTATTTTAAAATGAGCCATTATACTAGCCTTTAGATCTTTATCTTTCAACTGTATCAGCCAAAAAAAAGTCAACTATTTAACAGTATTAACAAAAGTAACAAACATTACAATGTGCTGATATTGTATTAGCATTAGTTAGCCAGAATGCTATCTATAATGTAGGCTAATTTTGGCCCTGGCTGGTTCTGAGTTTAGTACTGCTGTAATAATTCACTCTGAATGTTTAATCTACTGTTGCGTGATTGGGAAAGAGTTAAAGAAAGCTTCTCTTAGCTGGATCAGAGTGCCATGACTGAGAGCCAAGGTAAACTAAGACTTCTTGGAGCAAAGCTCTAAGATTTCATGTCTGCAGGATCTCTGATGCACCTGATGAAGGAGTCTGTCTCCCTGCAGGCTTAAAGAATACCAGACTCAGCCAGTTACCGTCCTAAGTAGAACCAGGGTTCTAGCTTTAACCTGCCACGCTAAAGCAAATCGCCATAAATCTAAAGCTAGGCTGAGCAAGTATACAGTCTCCTCAGGCTGGACTTCAAAACTTCAAAGAATGCTGGGTTGAAAATTCCACAAATTCCTCTAGGGGAAAATCCAGATTTTATTCTGTTGACTTGTCCAACACGGCTAATGTCATTCAAGGAATATAAAAAACAAACGCAAATACATTTAAACAAGTCATATAAAATAATTCATAGAACGTGTTCTCAAGGAACCAGCTGGGTAAACAGTGCAAATGGGTTTGACAGTTGAGGGGGTTTTGAGAGATGGTTGTGTACACTTGTGTGCTTCACTTGTGATATGCTTGGTAATTGCGAAGTGTTATTTTTCTGGATGCCTTTCATATTTTAGTTAAGTGAAAATCAAGACCAGTCCTGCGTTAGATATTAATGATGAAAAAACACCAGAACAAATGTGATGATTATCTCCCCTGAGTCTGTGGCTGCTTTGATGACAAAACCATGCAAATAACCGTGATGAAAAGGCAGTTGAAGTCTTGCCTGTTGAATCACACACACACACACACACACACACACACACACTTTTTGACAAAGACACTTATAGGTTAGCAAAAAGTCTATCCCTAGGACTTAATAATAAGACATTTCTATTGATAATCTATTGAGTCTGTTGCTAAATAATGATGTAATATTACAACCAATTTAACACAGCCTTAAAGAAAAGTATGAGATACAGAAGATAAAAGCAAACATCAATACTTGCCCTAATGCCTATATACGGTATAGTAGTGTGTGTGTGTGTGTGTGTGTGTGTGTGTGTGTGTGTGTGTGTGTGTGTGTGTGTGTGTGTATGGAAGGTTAGGCTATACTGTATGTATGAGATAAGACCAAAGGCTGTATAAAACGCTGAGGTAAATCACATCAGAGACTGCCTGGAGAACAGCCCGAAGGAGCTCCAGTTTAGAGATAATGGCAGCTTTGGACAGCTTATGCACTACCAGAGAAGCATAGGTTGGGGGTCATAAGATCACAGACATAAAATGTGGATTTAAGATCAAGTTAGAATTCAAAAATTCAATCCAGAAAGTACAACTTAAGGAAATTTAAATCATCAGCATTTACATCATGTATGTCCATGTCTAAATATTGAAAATACTTCAGTTTTTCAAGTTTAATAAATATCTCTTTATAAACACCACCCTAGAAATTCATTAAATCTCAAGAATATTGTTGTTTTAACTCATATTATTAGTCCTGAATATCATTTAGCACCAGCAATATGAAAACATGCTCTATTATAATACAGCTTTGCTGCGTCACCACGCGTCGCGTGCGTCAGCGTTTAACACACGTTTCATCTTGGCACCAATGTTTGCAAACACGAATCAATAAACAACTGAACAACATAAACAAATGCGTCACCACAACAAATATCAGCAAAATATAAACGTTAAACAGCCAACCATTATAAAGTCTTACCTGCAGCACTTGGTGTTTGTAACTATATTCAATTGACGAGACCCGGCAGGCGCGTTAATACAGACTGTACGCCTGTTACTGCGATGCGTCGTGGGACTGAACGGGACGGTCCGGTTGTTTATCAGTTCTGTCAAAGCGTTTAAACGCTAAATGCAATGCAATTGTTGGGCTGCAGGTAGATATTATGGAAAGCGCACATGACACGCAGTTCCCTATCCGGCCAGCAGCAGGCGCCACTTACTAACTAACTTACTTTAGCTCCCAATAGGTTAAACTGTTGAGTTAGATGGAGCTTCAGTTAAATACATATTTAGTTGATTGTTTATCAACTAATCCTATATCAACATCTTTAGTGGATTGTTTAGTCGATTGTAACTTTTCCTTTGCAGTCCTTTTAAATCAAACCCTTACATTTAAACCCTTATTTTGCGCAGCGTTTGGTACTATTGTTCCGTACGCATAGCAATGGTGCCCCCTAGCGGTATTACACGATATTTCGATGTGTTTTCAGCGAGTGATTTCAAAAAGACAAAAACTGCTTAGTTGCTTAAATCCATCTATACCTCACGCGTTATGGTTACTTGTGAAGCTACATAAAGTTTAGTTTTAAGGGGGGATATATAAACAGACGAGCGCGGTTACGTGCAGTACAGACCACCGAACGCTTGGTGTCGCTGTTGAAATTCTGACGCTCCGTAAAGACGCGCTTTGAAGTCTTTACCGTCAGAAAACAAAGAGCAGCCTGGTCAAGCTCTGACCTGACTGGAACCGTAGCTTTCGTTTAAATTATGGGCAAAAAGCATAAGAAACACAAATCAGAGAAGCACACACACGACGGTGGGTCATTTATTATTCATTAATAGCCTTTACATGGTCGCCCGATTGGCTCAAAGCAGGGAAGTTTATTATAATACATGTGTAAGAGATGGATGGTAAGAGCAGCTTTACTGTACGAAACTCGCAGAGTGATGCTGTCAGTCGATCGGCTGCGGTCTGATAACTTTTTAATCTCTGCCTTAAACACAACATTAACTCAACAAATGGCGATTTATGTGGAGTTAACGCTGGTTAACGGCTGGTTTTGTTTAGAGATGCTAACGGACCCTGAAACACAACAAGTAAAACAGCCACAGGTATCAGACGCAGAAAGAGAGATTTCTGCTTAGTTAAAGTGTTGCTAAAGGAAACAGATGCTGCAGTTGTTGATAATAGACAGACATGTTTAGCAATAACATGCATTTCTAAAGATAAAGCGAGTTGTGTCTGTGAGTAAGATAAAGGTATTAATATTAAAGAATATTAGAGTATTCATAATCTTAATTTATTATGTAGATTTAAATATTTTATATGTCTGCTTTTAAAATTTGGAGGTTACTGTCAGTTATATCAATTGCTTTACAAATGTCTGTCATGCAAGACTTCGAACTCACATTTTTCAGATTTTATAATTCATTCATATAATGAATTCAGCAGTTATGTCTAATAACTGTATGTAAACTGTGCTATAACTGTTCATTCTGTCCGGCCCTGCAGAGTTCACTGAGCGACCTCTGAAACTGGTGCTGAAAGTGGCTGGTAATGAGGTCACCACCGGCAGCCCTTCCCTCGACAGCACCTATGAGGACCAGGTAGATTACGACAAACACAAAGACAAGAAAAAGAAGAAGAAAAAGAGGGAAGAGAAGGATAGAAATAGTCCTCCAGTCTCACCTCTTGACAAAAAGAAAAAGGTGAGATATAAATATTAAACTGCTTTATAGGTGTCTACATTATTACTGCATACTTGTACTGCACTGATGTGTTTGTCTGACAGATGACCAAAAAAAGAAAAGGCCCAGACTCTGTGAATCCTGACTGGGATGAACAGAGCAGAACTCCAGCCCGTTCAGATGTTTCCCAGGACAAGCCTCTCACTCCCTCACTGGCCAAACTGGAAGGTAGCTCAGATGTATTCACTCTGTATTGTGTTGCTGTTGTGTAGAGAGTGTTTGTGGTGATTATGGCTGGTTGTAATTCCTCAGAAAAAGAACAGACTCCTCTACAGGAAGCTTTGAGTCAGCTCATCCGACAGCTCCAGAGGTACGACCAACACTCCACTGAACTTTATTTAAAACTGGTGTGGAGGACATGATATCTTTCTGCAGAACTTTTATTCAAAGCCACTTACAGTACAGTACAGTCAAGCTATACATTACATTTGTACAAGTTTCCTGGGATTTGAACCCATAACCTTTTGAACACAACAGGAAGGATCCCAGCGCGTTCTTCTCCTTCCCTGTGACGGACCTGATCGCTCCTGGTTACTCCCTCATCATAAAGAGGCCCATGGACTTCAGTACAATGAAGGAGAAAATTAAGAAGGAGCAATACCAGTCACTCGAGGAGCTGAAGGTGATGTCATTATCACAGCTTCAATAAACACCATTTTAACTGCTCACACAAGTGACCTTAACACTAACAAACTCAATTACAATGATAATAAATAAAAACTTCTGTACTGTCTCTTTCCAAACAGCTGGATTTCAGAATAATGTGTCAGAATGCCATGATCTATAACAAACCAGAGACCATTTACTACAAAGCAGCCAAGAAACTCCTTCACTCTGGCATGAAGATCCTGAGTCCAGTGAGTGTGTGTGTGTGTGTGGCAGTTGAATTTATTATATTTAGAATAGAAACTGACAATAGGTTTGATTTGCAAGCCAAATGTAGCGCCCTAAAAGCCAATGTGGACACCAGATGGCGCTGTTACCTTATGTTCAGTGCTTTATTGTAGCGAGAAGTTTGTCTAATTCAGTTAAGTTCAGAAAAGGTGAGACGTGGACATATGAACAGTCTTTATAAATGTTTGTGTGTGTGTGTGTACATTCAGGAGAGACTCGACAGTTTAAAACAGAGCATAGAGTTCATGGCTGACCTTCAGACGTCCAACAGTCAGTCAGCAGAAGATGGAGAGGAGGAGGGTGGAGTCTCAGATCCTGCCAAAGAGAACTCATCTGTTATGGACACGAGCGATAACTCTCAATCACCCCGTATAGCCAACAGAGACACTCCAAGGTACGAGTTATTAACATTATTTATTTAAGACCGGCTTGTCTTGCTTAATCTTCACTGATTCTAAAGTATACAGAAGTGAATTTAACAGCCATTAAAGAACCTTTCAGATGGGAGTGTTTCGTTTTGACTGGTTTTAGGGATCCTTCAGAAATTAAATTAGATTTCCTTTATTTTAAAAAGCCTTCAGAAAATAATGGCATACATTAATCATAAGCAGAGGGTTGTAACACTCTCCAAATGGAAAATGTTGGGAAAATTTGGCTTTGCTTAATAAATGCAAGTTACTCACCATTTGGCCAGACTGACATGTGACTGTTGCTAAAGTCATGCATAGAATCGGATACAAGATAGAAAATCTACAGAAAGACATCTGTCACGGCTCACACATCTTAAGATAAGTTTTACCTCAGAGGAAAATGTACCATCAGCTTATTTGATTACATACATCTGCAAAACATCTTCAGCCTTCTCAGAAGTCAATTTCTCACTCTTATTACAGACTCATACATTCAGTGGCTGAATTTAAACAACAGATTTCAGTTCTGTTTTGTCCTTTCTGTTAATGGCCGTTCATCTGACTCTTGGCAAAGGCATCGTGGCTGTATGTATTACTGTACAAAAAAAAAAGAAAATAGAATAACTGTCACCCTCCAAATTCTCTTTCATCTTTTAATGTTTTCTGAGTGTCGCGTTAAGCACTGGTGAACACTAGTGAATACTAGTGAAAGTGGGTGTGCAACAGTTCATGCTTCCGTTGAACAGATTCTGCTGTGTGCTGGAACCTGTGGAACATTCCAGGAGGTTGCCTGGTTGTTTACAATCTCTCTGTTTCATTCTGTTTTTGTTTCTTGCTTACGTAAATCGCTCGGCTGCTGCAGTGGGAGAGATGTGAGGAATGCTTAAAACATGTTGAGACTCGTAGGTCACCTGTAGCACAAGCATCATGTAGCTTTTCAGAGAAGATGAGTCTCTGCCAGCTGCTCCGTTCTGTCGGTTAAAGGTTTGGGCAGGTATCCAGTCAGCCTTCTAATACATTGGTGTATTATGACACATTTCATTATTCGGTCAATCGCAGCTCTGCCCTGTGAGTTCAATGGGTCTCATTCATTGCTTGGTTGTGCTTACTTCATTTATGTAATAAACGTTAGTACAGAGTCACTACCAGAACATTACCACAATAAAATGCATTATATTTAAGTGACTTCCTCATGACTTAAATCACTGCCCATAATTCAATAATTAACCAGTGACGTTTACTAAGATTTTGAATAAAGTTCAACAACAAATAAAAACAAATAAAAGTTGTTGCACGTATAAACAAGGATGTTGTCCTGTGATGATTTTGACACTGTTAATTATGGCAGATGTTTTCTTACGCTCATTACTCTCCTGATGTGCAGCAGGGACAGTAAAGATGAGGCTCAGAAGAGTGTCAGCCAAGCAGAGAAAGACCTGGAGGAGATCAAGAAGATCATGGAGGAGTCTGAGGGAAAACTGTCTAACAGGAGCCTGCAGTGTGAGGTAAGAGTAGACCAGCACTCCTGTGAGATCTTTCACTGAACATCTCAGAAGACTCTTTTGAATGATCATGTGACTTTTTCTCGAGCAGCTAGATTTTGACAGGAGGAAATCTGATGGTTCCACCACTCTAGGCATCCTGAATCCTGCTGACCCGAGTGCTGGAGGTACGTGAAGATGATTTAAGGACCACAAAATGTATCTAAGCGTTCCTGTTCATACGTATGTGAGATGTTTCTCTGTTAGATCCAGGTTACTGCCCGATCAAGTTGGGTATGATGGGAGGAAGACTTCAGACTGGAATCAACACCCTTCAGGGCTTCAAAGAGGACAAGAGGAACTTGGCCACTCCAGGTAACACAGTCACGCTTCTGGGAAGTAAATGATCATGGACAAACATTCTCCTAAGAAGGAGCTTCACTCATTGGCCTTTCCTTCAGTCATGTGAAGAGGATCATGGGAGGGGTGTATAGTAATCTCTGTTTGCACACCCTTGCGTTCCGCTCCCGGCGGAATGTTGTTAATATGCCAGAAAAATTCCATTGTTCCTGCTGTCAGTAGGAAAAAATTCACCGCCGGGATCTGTTGCGCTGCAGTGTATCTGTTGCTCTTTATCAGTATCTTATTTCTATCAGTTACTTGTGGTACTTGCTAAAGCAAACATCACTGAGTATTACACAATAAAAATCCTAAATATTCGCCAAAAAATTCTTAAACTTAGATTTACCAGAAGATACCAGAGACATCTAGGGACCAGGATATCATAACATTTTTGGGCTGGAATTCTTTTCTCTTGGACCAGTGAGGAGCTACATAGCTGCGCTTGAAAACACCCAGTTTTTCACAACAGTTTAAACATCTGTTAGAAAAAGAAGTTGTGTTGTGTAATCCATGTAGTTGTATCAGTTCAAAGTCAGGTTTCAGCGCTGATTTCTGAGGCGACTGTTTTGGAGGGAAATGTGCATTACCAGTTAATTTTTCTTGAATCTATTCTCTTACAGATTTCAGTGTCTGCTAGACTCCACTGTTTAGTCTTTTCTGTACTCTAATAGCTTGCTTTGGCAGTCACTCTTTGAAACTGTAACTGCTATCTCTGGAATCTGTCTGAAGTTTGGTAATGTGTATAAAAATCTGTAAATTGTATCATTTTATGAGGTCTCCAAATTTGACCCCATCTCTGTTTTTGCAGTTACGTATATGAATTATGGCCCATATAGCTCATATGCACCTACGTACGACTCCAGTTTTGCAAATATCAGCAAAGAGGACTCAGATCTGCTTTATTCCTTCTATGGAGAGGATAACAGTGAGCCAGGCTATGAAAGGTGAGTGTATCCATATACAACTACCATATAATGATATACAGCCATACAGTCGATCTGTTTACATTAATACATTCTAAATAGTTACATTATAAAAATAAAAAGTTGTGTGTGTTAGAAGATCTTTTACTCTCAAACCCAAAAGCCCTCATACACACACTTTCACGGACCTTCTTACATTCCATAAACGTGTGTGTGTGTGTGTGTGTGTGTGTGTGTGTGTGTGTGTGTGTGTGTAGCATTGCAGATTACCTAGCTAAATCAGAGGAGCACATGAGCAGGTTAGCAGACAATATCCTGGATGCTTTGACCAGTGGAGAGCATTCCAAAGAACTGAAGGAGACAGACGCTGTAAGAAACCCTCATCCAACATCTCCATGTGTTCAGTCTAAACTTACACCACATTTAAAAGCATCAAGTGCCTGTATTACTATCATATAGGAACCCATATGAGACCAATATGTGATCACATAGGAACCTATATATTATCATATAGAAACCTGTATAGATTTTTGGTTTGAATGTGGTTTAAGTATTTAATGGTTTTGATGGATGTGTTTGTGAGAACTGATTGGATGTTTTTGTCAGCCTCAGGATAATCTTCAAGCTGAGGAGCCTGCAGAGAAAGAAGATGTATCAGATGATGTTGAGGTAAAACACCCTCACCAAAACACACAAGTGTGCAGCATTAAAGTACAACTAACCTGAGTGGCAGTGAAGGTACAGGCCTTGCATTTAAAGGCAGCGTTAGGACCGCTGGCTCTCTGTGCTGCAGCAGCTGTGTCAACAACACCAGCCAGCCCACATACACACTAATGGAGGGAATATTTACATAGACACACACACCCCATCAGTTTCGGCTTCCTCCCTAACTCACACATACGTCTGTGCGTGAACACGCTAGACTTTAAGGGCTACAAGTTGCCTGTAAACCTACAGCAGCGTTAGTGTGTGTGTGTGTGTGTGGAAGGGCGTTTTTGTGACCCAATAGCTAAGCATACCTCAGCAGGGTGGTGCCACTGTTAAAAAACTTTAACGAGGGTTAACAGCAGTTTCTTAAATGTTTAATGTAGCACAGCTTAAACCACTTAGTTATTTTAATAAAAAAACCTTCACACATTTCTCTGCAGGTTGTTGCGTCAGAGTCTAGCAGTGGCAGTATTGCGACGACTTGCAGTTACGTGTTTGCTTCCAACGTCGATCTGCTTCCTGAGAACTTTGACTCAGAAGGTGAGAAAGTCCTACGGTGTCACTGAAGCGTTTAGCTCAAAATTTATGGGTCATGTTACAGAAGTTGTTTTAGGAGGATCGGACCCTAAGGAACGTCAGAGCCAAAGTTTTTCCAGTTTATTAACGAACTGCTTAATTCTGAGACACATCCTACATCTGTGTTAAATTTACGATTGTGTTCCTCTCTAAGCTGTGAATGTAAATTGAAATTGATTGTAAATTGTCTAATAAAAATGAACAGCTTTCCACCTTATTTAGTGCCAGAAACAGGTATTAACAGACTGATTTATCTTCCTCCCATCTCGCTATAGAAGCAGAACATTTCCAGCAGAAGCTGGATGAGACCACAGTGTTGCTGAGGGAGTTGCAGAAGGTTCAGAAGGAGAGATTAAGTGCTAAACAGCCACCAAACATCATCTGTCTGCTGGCTCCCACCGCTAAAGAACTGCAGCTCGGTATGAACACACACAAGCTCCTCCCACCTCATCAACTCTTTATTGCTGTGTTGAGTTGGACGTTTGTTTCTTCGTAGCGTAACAAAGATGCTTCTGTTGAGCTAAAATGAGATCAGTTATAATTCTATCAGTGCCTATTTCTACTACTAAAACTTTGACCAGAGGCGATCCATGAGAACTCTGTTAATGATGCATAGTAATTGCATGCTAACTGCTGTGTCGTGAAATCTCCCTGTTGCTTCCTATTAATGCATAACTACCATAAGACAACATATTGCTTGTATTTAAGTGTCCTCACTGTGTTTGTTTCTACCTTGTGTTTCTGCAGCGGAGAAAGTCACGGGTAACCTGACCCAGCTGACCAGTCAGGTGACCCCCGCAGACGTGTGCAGTGTTTATGGTATCAGGAAGGCCATGGGTATCTCACTGCCAAATGACACGACGGAGGACACATTCATACACCTGACCACAGGTAACAAACACTCATTTCACAGAAGTCGTGTCCATTTCCCTCAAAACAAGCTTGTTCTTAAACTTTTGAAACTGCCTCATCTACCCATTAATTATTCTTGTTATTCTGCTAATGTCAGTTATTTGTTGTTTTCTGTTTAGTGGGAGACGTGGCGGAACCCATGGAAGGAGTGTGTTGAGGTTTCTCATCGTGTTGCGTCTGTTCCGCTTATTCTAAAACATTACCATGGTGGTGCTGTCTCTGTTTCCCATTTGTTTTGCATTGCATTTAATAAATATTCTTTTTTAGAACCAAGTCTGAAGCGTCACTAAAGAAACTCGTGTTGAGAGATAAATAAATCTCAGGGTTATTAACGCAAGACCACTGAACACTGTTACATCACCACCGATTCTTACATTTTGCCAACCTTTTTTGTTTACAGAGCAATTATATGTAATTGCTATAACCTTTTGTGTTAGGCAATGGCACATTATATATAATCAGTGACAAACATTTGCAAAGGACACAATTTTAAATTAAAAAAGTACTATTCTCAGATCCTGTAGGTTTGCCCTCCAAAATAAAACTAGGCCCTGTGGAATAGTCTTTTTGGTTGTCAAGTTATACGTCTTATTTTGCTTACAAGAATTGATCAAAAAGCTACACGGAACACAAGCATAGTGTAAAATGGTTTATTCTGTGACATTGCATACAAAATGGAGATTGCAGGCATGTTCCTCACAATCAGTGCAGACAGTTACAAGTTACAGAACGGTAGCACAGAATCGCTAGCAGTGCTAACCTTTCAGTCATACTGTTGCGTTCGCTAAGAAAGCTTAACATCAAGAGAAGCGCAAAGGATTATTTCATGTGAACAATTTTACCTAAGGCTTCAGACACAAATCGGAAACAAAATAGAAATTCTTCACTAAGTCACACTGATCAGAGGTCGTTCGGAAGCAGACAGTCGGCGCAAACAAAGCTACAATGTGACGCATACATAAGTACAAACAAATTTACAAAATAGCAATTTACAACTTCAGGTGGGAGTTACTACAAAGCCATTTGGTCGAGATTATTTCTTCAAGTTCAAGAAATTCCAGCAATTGACATTTTTGTCCTGTTTATGTAGATGTAAACAATCTTTAATAGTTTTCATCTGTAACATATTATGAAGTCAGGCGAGGCAAATCTCCAACATCCACAATCAACGCAACAGCGGAAAGCAAGCGCATGTAACCATTGGGCTTTGAAAGCGTGTTGCAGTTGTTTTTAAGATATACAAACAGCAAGTGTCCACACCGTGGATTCCACCATTTTGGACCAAATGTTGACAAAAACAGAATTGTTAAATATGTTCACATTTGCGTTTGTGAGGATGGGTTTGCTGGTCCCTCTGACTGCAAATTTCAGATGTGTGTGTCTGTGTTCACAACCGGCAGACCAACTCAGTCATCCCAAATCAGTCTAAATCCAACTGGATCAAGGGCACAATGACAGCCGTACCCAGTAAGTCTGAGGTAATACTGAGAATGACTGAGTTTTCCTTCAGCAAACTCTTTGATACCCGCTGTCTTGTGGTCTGTTTCCCACAAGAGGATCGCAAAGTTCAGGCTGTGTGTATGTGTGTGAAGTACTTGTACTAAAGTACTAAATGTATGTGTTGTAAGATAGCCGTCAAAGTTTCAGCTTTTCACATGCTGCCAAAATAAACCTTACAATTATTTCAGAGTTAAAAAAAATGTGCAGAAATATCCAGTAGCACTAAAACATTAATAAACACAAAGATCACGTTTAGGTCCGGAGTCTGTGTGAGTGTGTGTCAGTGGTTTGTTTCAGTCTCAGCTCAGACCGATGCCCTGCTGTTTGCTGGAATCTGTGCATACAAAGAAAGTTTTGAGCTCTCCTTTACCCTTCACGTTTATCAAGCCACGGCAGTCACACGAGTAGCCCAGCTTCTGCAGAACATCGGAGGTCTCCTCCGTCACCTGCAACGCAACATAAACACAGTCACACCCGTTCTGTGCAAGACAGCGAAAGCAAATAAATATTCAGCAATTAGCTTATTAAGTTCTTCACAGTCAATGTACCTCGTTGTAGAAACAGACCTTATAATAATAAACCTAATTTGCCAAAACCGGAGCAGGAGATTTGTGCAGATGTGGAGGGGAAACATCGACTGCCATGTATAATCACATTGCTTCATAGAGATGAGTGACTCATACCTGAATTTTGCCCAGTTCTCCAGTGCTTTCCATCCGGCTGGCCACATTCACAGTGTTTCCCCAGATGTCATACTGTGGTTTCCTGGCCCCGATCACACCGGCAATCACCGGGCCATGGTTTATGCCTGCACACACACACACACACACAAACATGCACAAACACGCACACAAACACGTCCCCATCACGCACACAAACACGCACACAAACACACAAATGAGCAAACTCAATGCAGACAGATACTGTCACATTTACATGATATTTGCATTCAGATGAACAGCATTCATTTACTGTGAATGTATTGTTTGCCACTTGGCGCCAGGGAGAGACTAAATGAACTTCATTTTCATTTTGGCTCACAGAAGACACTGGCATCAACACAAATGAAGCATAAAATAGTTCTTCTGTGAGCTTTTGAACACCTGGAACAAGTGACTGCTGGAATGCGCTTTTATCCCCTTTCTAATAAAACCTTTTTCCCAACAGAACTGAGGGATTTCTGCCTGTTATTGTAATTTCGTCTGATCTGTACCGCAGATGAAACGTTCTCAGACTATTACAGCATTTGAGGCATTGTTTATGAAGCATCTCTGCCAGTTTCTGATTGCATCTCTTGTCCCTGAGCTGCTAAAATGCCTGAGATCTCTCTTATAAGCTGCCTCTCCTTTTCCCCACTGAGATTTTTCCGCTGCATCCCACTTATTGCTTTCATTTGTTCAACCCTTAATGCAGAATTCAGAACAAGGCCTTCTTTGAGAGCTTTTTATTGCCTTAATGCCTGTTTATGCGTCTGTTAATTCTATAACGTGCAAAAGTATGTCCATCTGGAGATGCATCACTGTATTTTCAAGTTAGCGACTGACTACAATACCATTAAAAAGCAATAAGCATCAGGAATTTAGGAACAGTGAGTTGAGAGACGTGGCAGTGTGGCAGTGTTTGTAGCCAGACGTACCCACGCGAAGCCTGAATGTGTTGAATGAATGTCGGTTGATGCCATCTAGCTTGCCAATCAGAGCGATGGCAAACTCCACCATGTTCCCAATCTGTGCATGCTGCCTCTCACGGTCCTGAGACACACAAAACATTACCTCAGAGTTCCAGGCAGAACTTACTACGCATTACAACAGGGACACTCAAAGAGCTCTTGGGTCAAATTACTTTATATCAACAGTCTATGTGTATGAGGTGATAAATGTCTGGTCTAAGAGCAGTTCACTGTGGTACCTGATTGGTCTGCTCAGGAGGTCCACTCAGCCCGGCAGCAGCCATGTATGTGCTGCCAATGGTTTTAATCTTCTCCACACCACTAAATTTCGGCTTTGACAGCAACTGAGAGTAAGCAGAGAAGAGTATAAGCTGAGTTTGTCAACAGTTTCAGAAATACAAATGTTATTTATACAGTAAAAGACAAACAAGCAGATAAAGAGGAGAATAGCTACAGCACACTGAAGCAAGTGTGGGTCTAGCCTGGATTTACATTCTTCAAGGTAAACCAATTTACTCCAAGAACAATTGTGTGTTTTCAGATGAGGGGTTGTGGGGAGGGGAGAAACCAAAGACATTGTTCTCAAACAGGTGTGGTAATAACTGTGAGGTTTATCCCTCAATACAAAAGCAGCTGTGTGTTCATCTCTCACTCCAATGTGAACAGCACAAATGATAAGATTGTACAGATGCACAATTGCTGTGTATGACATCATGCTTAGATGTCTTTTTAGATACGGTCCAAAAACATCATATTCAAGAAGATACAAGATATACTTATATTCAAGAAGAAGAAAGTATAAGGAGATCAAAGATGAGAAGACATATATGCTGAAAGATATGATGTCACACTGACCTCATCGAAGTCAGCGATGATCTCATTGAGGAGCCTCAAACACTCCAGTCCTTCTTTATTGATGTCACACTCAGTGTAGAACTCTTTGAAGTCTGGCACCGAGGCAAACATCACACACACACAGTCATATGACTTATAGTACAGGTCCTGGAAAAAAACAAGAGTTTACCAGTTTGTTACAATCATTCTCTTGGTGTTAAAGAAACAATAACAACAAGTATGTCTTATGAAAACACATCCACAGATTGATATGAGCCATGAGCACAAGTTTTTGTGATGAGCAGACAGAATTTGCCATAAAAATGAACACCACACATAGCAAAACATTCACAAACATTACAAACTTCAACAGTACACATCCATAAATCAGTATTTCAGGTCCATTTTCAGATTTTTCCAGTAGGTTTTTATGATGATATGTACAGTACATGCCAGAGAGGGTTGATCAAGTGTTCTGTGTATAATGTATGATGTCATTGTATGGTATGTTACATCATGACATGATCTTGTGTGACTATATGACAGTGTTTCCCAACCTTTGCCTCCTATATCCCAAAGCCCCATCAATACGGCCCGGTAGACTTATTTTGTGGCACCAGACCAACAATATGTCTATCTCCTGGTTGGGAATCACTGGTACATGATCTCAATGTTTGGTCTTATATGAGGGACAGACGGTGGACACACAGGCCAATCCCGTTTCCCCGCTTCAGAACGGTTCCTACCTTGTATTTTTGGTTTAGTAAAGAGACAGTGGACACCAGCCCCACCTCATTCTTTTTGTTCTCGCCCACAAACAGCGCAGCCACATGCGCCGGGAGAACGTTCTCCAGAAGAAGACGGTTCAGGTTTTCGCACAGCTCCACTTCTTCCTTATCTGCCAGGTTTTTGTTCTTCAACAGGAAGTCCTGACGGCAGCAGTACTCATTCTGAGGGGGGCGGAGGTGAGGTGAGTAGGAGGGCCGGCGGTGACAGTTTATCGTTTTGTAGGGTGCGTGACGCGTACCTGACGGGATATGAGCAGCATGGTGAGGAGAAACAGGGTTATATAGATGCAGCTCATCAGTTGTGGGTCCTTCATAAGTCCGTACTGACACAACACTGCTGTGTTACTGCAACTGCTGATGTTACTGCAACAGACAACAGATGGAGAATTATTACACTGTAAAAGAAATGGTTGCAATTGCTTGTCTGCTATGAGCCACCATAGCTGAGCATTTTACTATTTAATTAGTTTATTTTAAACTGAGAATTACCCTTTTTGATATATAACATTACATGACATTTTTTTACACACACATTAAAAACATTATATATACACATTTATATACATTAATTAACATTAAAAAAGCACTATCGTTTCAGCAATGTTTTTGTTAACTTTAAGAGAACGTTCTGAGAGTGTTTTCTGTCAGCTGAGACTGAACCCCTGAGCAGGGCATTAAACTCTGGACTGCTTCAGGAAGATGTGATGTGGTGTGTTTTGAATGAAATAAAAAGACACTCAGATACTGAAGGAGCGTGTACCAGCTGTGGTTGCTGTACAGCATGGATCCGTAGCAGCTGAACAGATGATCTTGAGAGTAGATGATGATGTAATAAACAATAGACACGATGAAGAGAAAAGCCACCTTGAGTTCCAAACTCGCTCTCAGAAACACGCCACAGGCGATCAATGCCAGTATACAGTTATACACCGAGTACTGGAAAACAATCGCATTTTGTCATTTTCCAGTGATGTAGTTTAAACTAAAAGACTCTTTGCAGGTGTGTGTTTGTTACTTACAGGCAAATGCGACAGATCTTTTTCAGGAATGGTGCAGTTATAGTTCATGTCTGTCTTTTTAAAATACTGTGGATTGGAGGACATTTTGAGAATCTGTAAGAGACAAACTCATTTTTGTGTTGCTTCAGCTAAACACACACAATAACATGCAACAGTATAACAGTATACAAATCTGCCAGTTGCACTTTCCCTCAGTTTTAGGCAGTTCGATTTTACCAGCCATTGTTTAGAAATTGGCCATTACCAGGTTGAACATGGCAATGATGACTATGACTGCAGTGGCGACAGTGGCCAATGGGAGGCGCACAAAAGGTCTCTTAACCACAGCTTCTGATATAGCCGACATCCATGTACATGACTTTAGCTTCTCTGGAAACATTCTCTGAGGGAAACAGAAATTAAATATCAGTTAATAAAGAGGAGAGAACATTGATTTTAAAAAAGAAAACAACTGAAGACACAGTCAGGAACAGTGTGTTTGTGTTCTTGTCTTTCTGTCAGTGTGGAAACTAAGGTTGGTAGGAAGGATGGTAAAAGTCACACACACACACACACACACACACACACACACACACACACTGTGTTGGGACCAGCCAGCGATCATTATGAGTGGAATTATTAGACATACTAAATGATGCTTATGTGAAACTGTAAAAATGGATTCTGTAAGGGTTTAAAGATGGGCTGATATAAATGTATAGTTATTAGGTCTAGGAAATGTCCCCACAAAATATAGAAGCCTAACATGCGTGTTTGTGGCTCTCTCGCGGTATATATGTATTTATGTTTGCGGGTGGCCGCTGCAAATGCCAGTCTGTTTTTAGTTACATTCCAGAATAAGTCTGTGCCCACACAGCATATGTCATTCTCCACATAACACTAAAATACACAGCTCTGTGCTCCAGGGTCCATATAACCATAGGTGGGACCTTTACTGTGACAGAGGACCACAAATACACCAGAAACTATTAGGCACATGCAAAACTGAATGTGTGTGTGTTGGTGGTCTAACCTGAATGTGACCAGCAAAACAGATGAACAGAGTCAAAAGAAGAACACAAACCAATACCACAAATGCCAGTCCCAGTTCTTTACGCCTGACAGAGAGAGAGAGAGAGAGAGAGAGAGAGAGAGAGAGAGAGAGATTGCCAGTGTAAATGATGGTAGAACATCAGTACAGAAGGTCAGCACAAAAATCTCATTTTGAACTCCATTTTGTGTTCATGCCACTTACTCCTGCGTAACGAACATCTGGATGATGAAGATACAGATGAAGATGAAGGTGGCACAGCCAATATAGTACTTAAAGCTTGGCATCTCTATGGTCCTGTACTGAAAGAGCCAAACACTTATGTTAATTTAGCGTTTTTCTTCATACTGTGAATATCACCAAACGCTTACATACATACAAAGCAAGAAAGTTATATGGCTTGAAACAAAGTTGTTTTATTTTTTAATATTATTACTCACCTGCTTCTCAAGATCTCTTTTTGTAAACCACAGCGTGAGGCCGGAGATCTCTTCTGACTTCACCCACTGCCTGCACACATGCATCAAACGTTTAATGTTAACCAATGTTAATCAAACGTTGTAAAAATTAAACAATCCAACAATTAATAAGTAAATATTAATAAAGACTAACTTGCTGGAGCTCAGATCATTGATGGTAGTGGTCATCTTGTCGTGAAGTTCCTCATCAAACCTGGTCTTCTGAGATTTATTCCTACAGAGGACGATGTTAAAATTTTAAAACACAATGTAGGTGTCTCTGTTGTAAAATCGGTGATAAAATCTATGCAAGGGCATTGTGGGGAAGAGAGCGTGGTTATTGCTGTTGTCATGCTGTTATATTTGACCTGCAGTGCAGCCTACACATGGAAAGACCGATTGAACGTGTGACTGTAGTTCATACTTAATGCTTTAGAGTTCTAAAGCATTACAGGATAAAGAGAAAATACGGTGTTGTTTTGCTAAGTGTTTGTGTGCATGGGCTATAGCAGGCAGGATGCCGCGTGTTAGTTCACACCCCATGAGAGAAATTGCAAGAGTCCCCTAGCAATGTGCCTCAGCACCGCTCAGGAAGAAAAAAATGCAGTTTCCTTTCTCTTTCTCCCTCTTGCAAGCAGAAACACACACACTTCTTTAAGCCAAGACTGCTTGGAAATCCTCTGTGAAAACAGAACTGCACCCCGAGTTATACTGCTGAGCGCAGCTACGGTCATGCTAACTGTGGGACCGGTTGCAGAGGCTCAATGGGAGATTGCATTGTTAGTGTTGAAACTATGGGGCGCAGAGCCCTGGCTGGCTCTGTGGGGCTACACTCACTTATGTATGAAGGGCTCCTCAAGAGATTCATCAAAACTGTTGGAAAGCAACAGCGAGAAAAAACTTCAACATTGCCTGACCAATGAGCAGTACAACACCAGCCTATCAGCTTAAACGCTTAATAAAACGCTCCTCACACAAGTTTAGGCAGTTATGTAAACAGGCATACGCATCACTTTTTGCGACTGAGGAAATCCCCCGATGTCTGCAGAGTAAAGCTACGTACACCCAACACACACACACGGACACGACCACTGCTCACCTCTCTGCCACTTTGGTTGGTATTGATCTAAGAGGTATGTCCTATAATGAGAGAGAAACATAAGCACCTTTGAAACATATTGATTAAGATTCGATGCTGAAGATCCTGTACATCATCATCATCATCATCATGTATTACACTCAATAAAATCAACTGTACACTTTGTCTAATTAAACACTTCACAACAAATGAACTCACATTGTTTCAAGTTTATAGTGTCATTTTATCATTCTGAGATTTAAACACAGAATCTCTTCTCTGCTCTATTCTACACAGTTTAGATTTAGTTTAAAATGATCAATAAACTCCTACAAGACCGAATAAACACGAAAGGCAGTCCAATTGAATCCTGTGCTGTAGTGCTAGACTTTTGATATCATTTTGAAACAGGTTTAGAAAGGCACAGGTGAGTAACACTGGGTGAACAGTTTGTATTTGAGTGTGTATATAACTGACCTTGCAGCGACCTTTTCCGTTGATCATGGCATCTGTGCTAAATTCCTCTCGGCTCTGCAGGTGAGCAAAAGGCTTGACGGCTCCCCATGACTCCAGGAAGCGTGTCATCCGAACGGAAGCTCGCATCTTCAAACCGTCGCTCACGCGAGGCTTGGTAACACTGGGAGCCATCAGTGAGGAGTCTTTGGACTAAACACACAACACATGCAGATGTACACAGTGACATCTATAGGCACTACTGATGTGTGAGCTCAGATCTTACCCGTGGGTCTATGACCAGGTAAGTCTTGATGTTGAGTTCTTTAAGGTAGGGGTCTCTGAGATGACCATTGCCCTCCTCCACCTCATACGCTTTGTTTAAATGCTTTAGAGTCGCCACTGTGATGTGAACTCGGCTAGTGTTAAAAAAAAAAAAAACACATCTTAGATGGCAAATAATAACATTAGGAATTGTCTTATGTATAAGACTCATGCTTAGGCATTTTCTGCATTGATTAAATCAAACAGTTGTGTGCATACCCTGGTAACCCCCCAGACTCCATATGATTGGCTAAGGTGACATCATGTGACCACACATCAAACTGCCACTTCCGTAGGCCAATCACACCACACAGGACGTTTCCAGAGTGCACGCCTACTCGCATGTTTATATCCACACCTGTTGCCTCACGCACCTGTCTGCAAGTGAAGATCAGACACGCTTTAGCTTAGCATCTCGACTGCCGTTAGAAAATTGCACATGTACATAAACTGCATCAATTGCATGTGTACATAAACTTACTTGATGGCTTCACACATGTCCAGGCCCATTTTTACACAGTTTTTGGCATGTTTTGGCAGAGAAACAGGGAGTCCAGACACACAATAATAACAGTCACCAAGAATTTTTATTCGCATACACTCATTCTCCTACAAGGAAAAACACAACCACATTTAATTTAGCACATGTTTAGCATTCACAGAAGTGCAATTCAGAGCATCAGTTGAATTTACAGGAACGTTTTGTGTAAGAATGACTGATCAAACAAACTTTAATTTACTACAAAATAACTTTACTTACTTTTGCAATCTGGTCAAACTTTCCGAAAAGTTCATTCAGCATAATTACAAGCTCTTTTGGAGAACAGTCACTCGCCAAACGTGTGAAACCCACAATGTCAGCATACAGGATACTAGAAGATTGTGAGAAAAAAGTTATTTGTTTTTCCAGTTTTTTTATATGAAACTCAAAGTAAAAAAAGTTCCTATTGGGAATCTCATGTCCGCTCAAATAAGGAGAAGAGAGATTTAGTAGCTGATACAAGTTCTGCTTTTCTGGGTCATTTTTTAATGCGGAAATAAAAACACTACGTCAGATAGCTGCACCTCAGCGCAACAGCTGTCTGAACACTGAGGAAAGCATAAAACTCCATAAAGATGGATCGTGAAAATGAAGCTTTACGACTCAAGCTGTCCTCAGTGCAGACAACAGGAGCAAACAGACACACACAATGCTTGTCATCACCCTTCTAATGAACAGCTTCAAAAAGACAGCGGGGCGTAAAAATCTGGGCAGGTGAACAGCTCTTTATTGTATGTGCACACACACATACACACCCCACAAACACACCACACACAGGTGAGTGAGTCTGTGTTTTATCCGAGCAGCTGTAAAGGGGGCGATGAGCCATCTATCTAAATATAAACGACTGCCTGAGAACCAACCGTTTGTGAACAGGACATACGAATAGAATATTAATAGATAAACCACATCCCCCCATTTCTACTCTTGGGGTCGGTGGGAAATAAATTAACCGAGCAGCTCTGTGATGAACACACTGGACTAACAAACTGACGGTTTGTACCAGGAACAGATTCATGAGGAACGGGGAAAAGAGAGACAAACACTAAACAACACACAAACAGCTGCAGATTTACATAAAAGCTACACTGATATGATACTGTGTGTGTGTGTGTGTGTGTGTGTGTGTGTTACCTGACGTTCTCATGTCTCTTCACATACAGGCTGTGGAAGTTGTTGTCTCGGACCATTCGCTGCTGTTCCTCTTTATCTTTACACTTGCAGCGTTCCATGATGGCCAGTTTCATCTTCATTGAGATGTACACAGGAAGAACCGACTGTAACAGGTTTTCCTAAAACACATCAAACGCAAAAAACATTTGATTTTATGCATTTATATTTGTTTTATCTGATTTACATCTGCTCCTGTAAACAACATATTTACCCATAATTATTATAATAATCCTAATTTTCATATTTAGAGTCCCATTTGGTCAGAGCATAAGTTTCTTTATGGTTTTTAAGGACACTCTTTCTTTGTGTGCATGTGGTTGAGTGTGTGTCTGTGTGTGTGTGTGTGTGTACAGGCATTCTTTTGGGTTCAGCATTGCTTCTGAAACTTTCTGAGATTGTTTTCTGAGCATCTGTTACTTGGCTGGCCTCAAACACACTGTTACAGAAGCGAATAGTCTGCCATTAAACTGTCCTGCTTTGCAGTTCCAATGTATTTTTTAATGCAATGTCACACAAAACTAAACCACACAATGGCACCTCTTAGAGTTAGGAAGATGATGGTCAAACTGACTTTTAAACTAGACACTGTATGAATGTATTTCATAAAGAACTCCTTGATTTATTAATTGTCAATATCTAATCTAACCTTCAGCTCTCAAAACTCAAGTCAATGGTGGCATATTTTAAATTATAGATTTAATTTTTTAAGTCAAAATTTGAATGTTGGCTTGATGAATCCTTGCTTAGGAGAAAATGTCTTAAAGGTTAATTAGTTCTTACACAGTTTAAAGAAAAGTTTCAAGGTTGAGTCTCGTGTAGTTTAAATGCTTGAGCAAACTAAGCAATTTATACTTGTATACAAATTATAATGCTGAGTGATAAAACACTGAAAAGCAGATGCTTAAGTTTTAGGTGGTTGCTAGGGTGTTGCTAAGCAGTGGTGTTTTACTATGGTGTTTCAAATAGTTGCACTAGGCAGTTGCTGGGCAGTTGATGTGGGTCATTTTAAATGGAGGTTTATGTGATGCAACTCATGCTAAGGTATTCATTTTTACAATTTGGTTTTGGGTTTAAGCATACAGAAAAATATTTAAATCCAAATTTTTCATACATATAAAAAATCACATAACAAAAAAAATCAAAAAGTTGTTTCTGCGTAAAAAATGTTAATCTGAAACAGTCTGTTTTTACATATGATGAGGCAACAGATTCTACATTCATCAATTTTAACTCAAGTGTGTGTATAGTATTTGCGTTATGATCATCTCTATGTTTGTCTGTAATGTGATGTAATGATGTGAATAAAGTGATGTTGCATCAGCACCTGTTGTCTCTTTTCAATCTCCAGTTTCATGCGAATGCCAAGACAGCGGAGAGTATCCTGAAATGTCTGCCTGAGAGCTTTCTCCATCAAAACCTTATGGAATGCCCCAACCACACTTCCACAAACAAACACCACTGCGTTTGACAACAGCTACAGAGACAGAGACAGACAGAGAGAGAGAGAGAGAGAGAGAGAGAGAGAGAGAGAGAGACTTTGACATGAAGGTGTTATATCCTTTTCTGCTTGTTTGCTAATAGGCTTCCTACAGCTGAAAATAAATACCTACTTCTTACCGGCCAATCAGAATCTTCATTTGCTTTTGCCTTTACCTGATTGGTTATGGGGTCCTTTCTGGGCCGCTGGACTACTGTGAGGTGCACTGACAGAACAATGATGTGAGACAGAGAGGAGATAATGCTCAGAGTTACAGCATAACTCATCTGGAACGGCAGCATGGTGTAGACTGTAATGATGATGAAGAGGAAGAAGGGCACCTAGAGGAGAGAGAGAGAGAGAGAGAGACTAAATAGTATGTAGAACATTCATACTAACTATACAATACAAAAGATGGACCAGTACCAAATTGCTAATCATACTGCATGCTTTTATCATCTACTGTGAAACCTACTGGGGTCATTTAGAGTATCTAAATTTGATGCAAGACATCCATGTATGTATGTATGTATGCACAGTTTACCTGGTCCCATGGTTGTATTTCATCTGTGCCGAAAATAAAGGTGAAGCCCATTGTGAGATGTGTTGCCCACACAGCAAGGCCTAGCAAAGTTCTCCATCTCTGAGAGAGGGTCTCTATACAGACCAATACAAACACAGCCAGGAACAAGCATAACGCTCCTCCCACAACGCCCACAAATGCAGCATGAGCCTGTGCATTCTGAAAGACACGCACAGAGAGAAGCATGGGGTTAAAATGTAAATCCATGCATTGCATTAAGAGGCATGCATGTATATTGGCAATACTGGAACTCTGTGGAACTTTGCTAAACTGTGTTTGCCCTCTCATAAGTGAACTTTTTAAGTTTTCATGTTTGTGCATGCACTCTTTATAAGAAACTTTGTTTTGCGCACTAGTTGCCATGGAGCTAGAAAAGACACATTTGCTTTCACTTTAGAAAAGAAATAAGAATGAATAGAGTAAAAAGCATAGACGCACAGGAGCCAAAATCTAGCAAAAAGCATCAGAGATCACCAGATTCCAACAAAACATTAACAAAAGTGATGCGTGCGTCTGAGTGAGCAGTAACAGTCACACACAAACACAATCATAGCAAGCAAGATTGTTTAATTACGTTAAAAGAGCTGTAAAATGTATAGAAATTGTAGCTAACAGACTCTGGATTTGGGCAGATTTGATATTCAGATTTGATGTTCATAAAGAAATGTTTATTCATTTTGACTTGGCAATTTCGCATTGTTCTTATTGCAATTTCTCATTGTTTTTAAGTAATAAAGGGTGTGATATTGGTTTGGTTAAATATTCATCATTTAATTGCCCGTTTTACCTCTAATTTTGGTCCAAACCCTCTGAATCACAGTTCATATCTGGTTTAACCAGTGTGTAATCAAAACGTCCGTACAACACTACCTCATAGTCAGAAGTTACAGTATGGGAGGAGTCAACAACCATTAATGACTCCTAGCCTAACAAGTCCTTAGACAATATGATGCTTTTACAGGTCAAATATACAGTACAGCTTAAAAAAAGGCACAATTAAATGCAATAATTATAATGAAGTTCATAAAAGACAAAGCAAAATAATTAAATGACATTATTAAACCGGAAGTCACAACCTGTGTGGGAAAAGCACCATGGCTAACCAACCCACTCACTCACTCACCCACCTGCACACACACTCACCTCAGTGAGGCCTCCACTCACACTCACTCAATTACATTAACTATTCTCTAAACACGTGGAATTATCATTAAGCTACTGTACTTTTCCGAGTTAAATCTCAGCTGAAATACGTACCTCAGTCCACCAGCAAGCAAACACACATATACACCCACACAGACTCCCATCATCCTACAGACTTTGTGAAAGTTCAAATAGATAGTAAAACAAAACACACACACACACATGCCCACACAAACAGAGCCACGCTGATTTATTCTTTTCCTCCCACAGCCAGTTGGTGTTGAGGTAGGAGGTTACAGAAGTTTGCACAGATGGTATAGTGCTTATGTGCTACAGAAATGAACAATAGCAGTATGGAAGGAGAATCCTGGACTCTTTTCCACAACCGCTCAGCTCAGGGAATAGTGTGTGTGTGTGTGTGTACACCACGCAGAAGAGCTTGCTGTATGATGTGCATCATATGATGTGCTGCTAATTACATAAGAAAGAGCAACTGATGGACTTCTAACAATTAACACGCATAACTTCCTGTTTTTGATACTTCCTGTCAGCATTGTGATCATCAGGGCTCAGGTTATGCAACTAATCATGGAGGACCGGCACCCCAGCCACCGTGGGATTATATAACAGAGACTGTTTAAATCATCAGCTGTGAGGCTGAGGACCAGAAAGCAGGGATAGAAAATAAACAGAAGGACAAAACTTATAATGAAGTTAATTGATGAACAGACTTTGCTGTGGCAGTTTACTATAAGAAGTTATATTGTTTGGGCAGGTGGTTGTGTATCTGTGTCACTGTGTGCGTTTGCCAATGAGGAAGAGGAAGAGGGAGAAAAAAAATCTCACCAGTTTTAGGCTGAAGAAGAGCACTAGCAGTGTTGCGCATGTGAGCATGCTCAGTCCCAGCAACAGAACGAACAGCTGATATTGGCTAATGCCAGAATATTTTCTGTACAGAGCTTCCTGTTTCAACTTCTGCTCGTTCAGCAAGTATTTCCCTTTTGCTGGCATTCTGACCAATGGCAGTGCGGTAGTGGAATAATACTGACCAATCACAGCACAGCAATCAAATGGCACAGATATACACCTCCTTCCATCCAGAAGAGTGCGGCTATGCAGAAATCCCCATAGAAACCACACAAGTGTGTGTGGGAGGTCATTCCAGTGCAGAACGCTTCATCTCCCCCTTCCAAAGGACCATTCTGTGCATGTCTTTTATGATTTTTTCTTCTCTCTGTAGTTACTCTTTCTATACTTCCTCAATAACAGCAGACAGAGCTTAGAGCTTCCTGGTCCTGTTGCAGACGCTTCAGGAAATGTGAGAAGATACAAATCGACTGAAGATGCTTTGACATTCAAGACTTCCTGAAACACACAAGAGACAGTTATTTGTTAGATGCACTTTTGTAAACACAATTACCTTTGCTGATTGGTCAATAAGCACCAACTGAAATCTTCATTCAGAAACTTCCTTGATTTGTTTGAAGAGCTGTCAAGTAATCCGTGAACGTTCTGAGAACAATTTCAGGTCAACTTAGCAGGTCTCTATAAACACTGCGTATTCATTCCCACGCTGGCTGCTCTCTGTCTGTAAAAAGGATTTTGGGCAGAGTTCAACATTTGTGTGGATTCGTTCCTCTCTTCATTACAGAGCTTAACGCTGATGGCTGCTCTCCATGGCATCCTCAGTCAAACCTCAAATCCACTCACACGGAGAAAAAAAGACGCGGTGAGACACGCAGCTCTCTAAAGACAAACCTGAGCGAGGACTGGACACGTATTGTGTGAACTGTGCTCTGTTAGACACACAGAGGCCATAGTATGAGAAGTTAATGGTCTTATTGTGCAGCCCACTTTAAAGCATGCGTGTTAGTGGCTGTGTTGTTTGCACTGTGACAGGGCCGTAAAGGAAAATCCCTAAGTTTGAGAAAACACACAATACTTGCACGCACACACACTCGCCCACAACCTAAACGATACTTTGTGTAAATTGAACTTTAAATAAAGTTATAACAAAAATTCCTCTTTCCACTTCCAAACAATTGATATCATGCCACAGTCAAAGAAGACCAGAGGAGTCTCTGCAAATCAACTGTGTCCAAAGGTCCGATTACTCATTGCAGGTAATTAATGTTTGAAGAGAGCAAGCATATGATCATGGAAGCATACACAACAGCTTCACATCCAGTGCACACACACTCCAAAACAAGCCAAACCTTTGAGTGTCTTGGGTGACGCTGAACAAAGCTGTGCTGATGCGGATTTGACTCGTGTCTCACATTAGACAGCCAATGACACGGGCGATTATGATGATACAATCATAGTTTCCTTTGTGTTTTTAATCCCTTGTCATTTTATTGGGCATCGCAATTAAAACACTAATAAAAGTGCCAAATAGGGCTGTATGTATTGCGGGAGTTTAGAGAAAGTGAAGGACAAGAAATGACAACAGGGCTAGAGAAAGAACAAGTTGTGAGTTCTATTGAAGGGCCTCTGAAAAGAAGCAAACAAAACAGCAGAAAGAGGGGGGAAACAGAAAGAGAGAAAGAGAGAGAGAGAGAGATGGGATGCTCCCTGGTTTTCTCTTTGTTGATGCTTGTTACAAAACTGAATGACAGCAGCGTGTCACTGTTTCCCTCTCCCAGACAACAGCTTCCAAGCCAACAAGCAGCTTTTATATCCCCATTCTAAAGTTACCATGGCAAGAGAACAATCCAGTAGGGCAATAACGGGAGAGAGAGAGAGACAGACAGAAGGAATTAGAGTGAACTGTCTCTATGCAGTGTGTGTGTGTGTGTGTGTGTGAAATCAGGAAGGGTCAAGTCCTTCTGGTTCCTGTAAGTGCTCACTGTGAAGTGGTAAAGCTCTGTTGCTGCAGAACCTACACACTCATCTGATGCTAAACATGACACAACCACAGCACTGCAATCTGCCGCCTCCTCAGGGTCAAACCCCATGCAGCTGCACAGAACAGCGCAGCAAACAGCACATCACTACATCTGCAGCACAACATGAGAAACAGAGCGATGACACAGCAAAACAACAGTTCATGACTAACACAAGCTCATCTCAAGCAGCAACACCACATGAATTTGATTTGGGAAGGAAGCAATTGTAGTCACTTCAAATGCATGTGCGCGCACGTGTCATGTGATGCATAACCGGTTTACATGTGCATCAAATCATGCACAGGTCATTTTTCTACACAGCTAAGTTAAAAATAGTTGTGTTTTATTCTCAGGCCTGAAAATGACCACACACACACACTTTAATAGACATTCATTTACCCAGAAAATCCCTTAATTTCAGTTCAACATCATCACAATACAAGTCCGGGTGAAAAGTGTTAACTCACAGTCTCTGAGATAAGACCACCTTCTGTTTCATCCAGGGAACTTCTAAACAGAGTAAAGGTGAAGGTTCAAGTGAGCTCTCTTAGAGCTCAAACATCAGGGGTTAGAGGTCATTCTTAGGTTACTAATGCATTCTCTCACCCTTGAGACTTGAGACTATTTGACATTGTGGTGTAAGGTTGTAGGTTATTTACAAACAGATAAAACCTTCCTAAAACCTTCTAACTATAAAATAAGGGGTTTTAAAACCCTTTGGTTAACCAAACCCCTTTGACCTAAGTTATTGGCATGTTTAATCTTTATTAAAGTTTTTATCAGCAGTATTTTACATAGACATTATTCTTATTATATATTTCGATATAGTTTCTGAAATGACAATTTAATTGATTAATTGCTTTTCAGCAACTCATGATTCATGTACAATTTCCTGTTTGGGAAAACCTTGCTACAAAAGATCAAGGGATAAAAAACATGTTTTTCCTGTTGGTACTGTGCTTCTGTGGAAAACGTGATGAAGAAACGAGACAAAGGGGGATGTGAATGTATGTCCACATCCAAGAAATCAAAAATGGGAATTTCCAACAGCTCCATGTAATGCGAGAGCTGGTGTTGCTAAACCAAGCACAGCTAGCATGAGCCTTCCACACGTGAGGTGCTCCATTCTCTGTCATAATCCGTCAAAATCAATTACAATGCAGTATTTACACTCATTATCTCTCCAAGCACCTCATTTATTCCATGCCAATACATTCTGTCTGTCAGTTCAGAGTCCAGCACCACAGAGATGCTTAAAATGAAGCGTTTGAAGTCTTTATTCAAAATCATTTGGCGGTCTTACAGGGTTATATGTCACCCCAAGTGAAAAACCATACAGTGTTACACACCAATCACATCTAGTATCACATTCTATTGGGCAAAGAGGGAGTGAATTTTGGCACAGGGCTGTATGCATTGTATGGTAATTTATAACGTTATAATCTGTATGAATCAGTATGAGGTGAATACTAGAAAAACACGATTTTTAGTAATAGCAATAATTAAGCCCCACCCCTGAGCTCAACCTCCCTTGCACAAGAGCAGATTCTACTAATTCTACTAAAAAATAAGCAAGACAAATTCATATAAATTCATACAAATTAGCCATTTCATAGAATAGTTAGCAATGGCACATACACTACACAGCAAATACTATGTGCACAATGGTACTAGATTTGGCTGTTGCTGTAATTCCATTGAAAGCCAGTTTTAAAACTACACCATAATGCACAACGGCAGCCTAAGCTTCAACAACTAATGATGCTAAATGTAAATATTCATTCAACAGGCAAATGACACACTGATAACATCCATTGTAAACAATGTAGTTTTGTTGTGTCACATACTGCAGTGTTGATACAGTTTCATTCAGTAGGAGGAAAGCAGCAGTTACGGGGTAAAAAGGGTTAAACCAGCTTCTCCATTTCCCTCAGCACACCTGTTACACATCCAACATTTTGAGATCTGTGTGGGTTTACAGGTATTTACCTGGCTTGCGTATCGGCTGCAGAAGACAGATGTAAAATTATATTTACATTAATTCATTTGGTAGACATTTTTATCCAAAGCGAACAGTGAATTCAAGGAATACATGTTTATCAGTTTTGTGTTTTGTGTGGGATTGAACCCACAACCTTTGCGCTGCTAACACAATGCTCTACCAGTTGAGCTACAGGAACACAGGCTCAATATTGAATTGCACTGTTGTGGAGGGCTGAGACGGTACGAGTGGGGGGTTTGCATAGGTGATTCAATTAGTCAGATGCTATCCAAGGCTGTGTTGGCTAATTACTGTGGCTGTTTGTGATGAACACAGGAAGTGGAGACTGTCAAAAGCCACATGCTCAACTGTAAACATGATAAACTCATACAATGTTTGTTTACATGCATATCTACACAGACTTCATCATAGTAGCTTTATGAATTGTGGGATTGAACGTCGTGATGAGCTGAAAGACCCTGAGGATGCCCACCATCCTACTCCACATCCTACTCAAAACAAACCACTTCTAAATTATGGATGTTGCACAAGGAACTGTAGACTCTCACTATTGCCTGCTTGAGAAACACATGCTAAAACGGTCATCTAGCACTAACTAGGAACTAAGTAAAGTAGATGACACTAGCATTGTTTTAGGAGAACAAAGGTTGTGGATTTCTAAGGAACATGTACTGATAAATTGTAGACCTTAAACACACTTTTAAGTTACTTTGAATACAACTCTTTGGATACTTTTGGATAAGAGTCAGATTGAACTCTTGAACTCTGTTATGCTGTTTTTACCAGATCCATAAATGCAAGATTTTATCCCTTGCAAATGTGAACAATTTCTGTTTTGCATTGAACGTTGCTTACCAACGTGACATTACCAGCAATATTCTGCTGTTGGCACTAACTTGCATAATTGCATTGGGCTGACAAGTAAACATTATAATAAGCATAAACTTTTCCTCACAGAGTAACATGCAGTTACTGAGTAACCGAGTGTGTTTAGACAAGTAACACTGCAGTGCTTTTCTATTGCTAAACAGTGGCTTCCTATATTACTGTTGACACAACAATGGGGAGCAGTGGGGCCTACATAATTTTATGGTGCCTTTACAGAAAGCAGACTCCTTTTTAACCAGATATTAACTCTGTTTCATCTCCCTTGTGCTCTATCACTGGTGAATCATACATGTGTGAATGGCTCCCTGCAGAGGGACGTAGTTTCCTTAAAGGAAACATATTCCAGCATTATTCTCAAAAAAAAAAATTACTGTTATGTTTTGGAAACACAGACAATAGCGACCTTACTGTGGGATAGCAAAGGTCAAGCTACAAAGGAACCCTGGCAGCGTTGGTGTGGGTGGAGAAGCTGTTTTCAATCTAGAGGACCCCTCCCTTCACCTGCTGTACATCACCTCTGATGTCTGCACAACATTGGCTATTGTTCAATGCAATCATTGGAATTCATACGGAAAACTCATAAGTTCTTTCATTGTTCCTTCAGAACCCTAAACTAACTCTGAACACACTGTGGTAGTAAGACTCAGATGAACCCTGGGCCATAAAACTGGCATGCATAAAATTTGGCAAGCAAACTATAAATCACAGATATTTTATTATATTACAGCAAATGTTTTGCCAGTGATTTTGGAAGGAAAGCGTAAATATTTTCAGCCTGTACGCTGTCAGCTGCCTTAAATGTCACAGTTCAGGCGGTTAGAGAAGAGCTAACCGTGCGTGTCCTTGAGGTTTCATCAGCCTATTATTGCTTTCATGACATCACTATCCAATACAAAAACCACATGACATTTACAGCTGATGTGATTGGCTCAGAAGCTCTGTATTTGTTAAAGGCCCACTTGCAAAGACAGCAGCAGGCCGATTGCATACATCCAGAGCGATTCAGCCACCCAAACAACTGAGAATGTTGATGTATTGCTTCCTCCAGGTAAAATTATAGGTAAACAGAGTAAGAAATAACTATTCAAGGTGGTAGATTTAAACCTTCCTGGATTAAACACCCACCACAAACACCAATTGGTCTCCTTTTCCCTTCATATAATGGTCCTGAAAGTCCTGGCGCACACAGGCAGGTCAGACTAGTGAATTATACATTAACATTCAAAGTCTCTGCAGAACGTCATTACACTGGGTGATGTGATGTGTTGTTCAGGTAAGTGTAGCGCAGGAGGGCATCATTATCATCATTATCCTCCGTCTGGGGTTAGAGTCAGGGCATCAAACCATTCTACACCTCCTGTATCTGATTACCGTGTGTGTAATTATCTGTGATGTAACTACCGGCGATCTGGTCTCTCTTTCATTAGGCGCTTTCATCAGGGCTGGACGGCTGACTCATCTCACTGTCTGTCTCTCTGCGATTCTCATTTCTGCTTCCTGAATCCCCATATGGATTGTTGAAAGCATAAACTGGCCGGTTTGGGTGCTTGAATAACTTAAGCGTGTTTCTAAAACAGAGTTCACAAAATACATGACAAGATATTCAGAATACATGACAAGATATTCAGTTTCAGCACAAACTCGTGGAGGTTTAGAACAAAGCTCATTCTCTGTCTCATTCCATGTATCAATGGTTTGCGCCCCCCCTCCCCTTTTTTCTTCCTTTCCATGAAAGCAGTCGTTGTGTGAGAAAGCGGTGCCCCAGTGTTGTGTTACACTCTTTCAACTTACGAGTGTGTGTGTGTGTGTGTAAAATCAAAAGAGTGTTTTTGCAGGTGTGTACATTTGTGTGGAGCTATTCAGGAACATTCGAGCAGCGTGTGTGTGTTCACAAGTGTTCCTACACAAAGTTGTAGTGCATTCCTTTTTCCAGTGGTGATGGATATAAGAAAAAAGTGCGACCATGGGCAGAAACGTGTGCTGCTCTGTCATACATAAACACACAAATACAGACGCTAATTCAGCACCTTTCAAGTAATTCATTCACCAGTATTTGAGCATGATGTGTCACCTCAGCTTTTAAATAGGAAACAATACCAGATCTGTGTGTGTGTTTGTGAGAGTAAATTTGAAAGGTTGATTATTAGCCAGGTAGCAATGATTATTGTTACATTACTCACCTACTTCTACACCCAAGTCTCACACACACACACACACACAGTAACTACATGGACACATGACCTCTGTGCCACTAAGATTATTTGGTTACAAAAGATCATTACAATTACAAGTTACAAATTAAAGCAAACAGCTCTTACCGGCAGACACAAAGGCACTATTACATCATCTTCCACCTCACAAAACTCGCTTGATGTGTTCAGTCCATACGCTTTTCCAAAGAAGCACGACAATAATCAATGCATTCATGCAAGGTCACGCATACACTCGATGGGCTCAGACATGTTAGATGATGTGAAAGATGCCAAATTAATACGGAGACAATTTTGTATTGACGTGCTGATAAAGGAGGGGACGCAGCAGTCACTCTGAGTGGGCACTGGAATAATAGGTTGCAGAAACACACACACAAAAGCAGAAGACAGATTCAACCATTTTCTGAGCACAGAAACTCACATCAAGGACAACCTTAGATGTCTACTCAATCTAACCGCACACCAACCCCATTTCCTTAGCAACTGTGACTCATTTCCCTAACGACAGGGCTGAAGGCAGCGCGGTACAGGCAGCAGAGCAGAGAGGTTGATCGTTTAAGACAACAATGAAAAGATTTCTGTGAAAGAAAACGCTTTCCTGAGCTCTGCAATTCGCTTGTCACATACAAGATAAGTGTGCCTTAAAACATGTGATGTGACAAAAGACCTCAACACCTGGTCTCCTATAGAGCACACACACACACATCCTCTGGCCTTCAGGTGTGTTTAAACTTAAATATGCCCAATATGAATTTTCTGTTCTATCGATACATGATGCCTCCAAGCTCCTATATCAGAAAAACAAACCAAAGGGGTGATTTAGCAAAATGAAAAGCAAGGAACAAAAATATGCCTTGTGGACAATCCCACAAGATATGTTTTTCCATTATCTCTTCATCACATATTGTTTGGAAAGAAAATCCATCCAAAAAAATCCACACAAACTGCAGTGTTCCTGTAGCTCAACTGGTAGATTATTGTGTTAGTAGCGCAAAGATTGTGGGTTCTACCCCAGGGACTACAAGTACTGCTAAAATTTGTACCCTAAATTTACTGCAAGTCGCTTTGGATAAAAGCATCTGCCAAATGAGTAAATGTAAATGCTAAGAAAGCTACAGCATTCGCAGCATTCGCTATCACACGCAGTCACATACAAACACATTGTCCGCAAGATCTGGCTAGCCCAACCCTACGATGAAGTCTACTGCAATGGTGCACGACAAAATTCCATATACCAACAAACAAAACAATGCAATGCATATAATGCAAAGGCATGCGACAATCATCGTTTCGCATGTAAAGCTGCATCGTCGCTTTCACGATTTAAACACAGCGGCAGCGTGTGGCTTCACATAAGCACCTGAAATACCTTTGACAGCAACTGAAAAGCCGGATCTTCAGAAAGACCCTCAAGTGCCAAATCCACAAACAGGACAAAGAGACGAGAGCATCAAGAGGGTCATGAACAGGAGAACTTCCACACAGTCCACGCGGCACTCCACAACCAGGGATAATGTCCACACCTCAGTGTCTCAGGATGAGAGAGTGTCTGAGGGAGACATAGTGAAAAAAACGGAAGACAAGGCTAGACAAAACATTACATCAGTGCTGAGAGCAAACACGGTACGAAAAGATCGTTCAGAACACATGCAACGCCGCATGTCTGCTCCATCGCAATATATCTGAATCATATTATTACATGGCTTTCTGGAATGCTTAATTTTGATTGGTTAATCAGTCCATCCATTGCACATCCGGAAATGAGTGATATCAGATGGACAACTTTGCCTGGAATGTTATGTTTCACATAATAAAATAAAATATTATATTCCATCAAACTTCCATATTCCTGTAACGAATCATTATTTTGTGTCCAATTACTTACTTGAGTGGCAATAAGGTGTGTAATATCCACTCTGCAGTCCTGACCACCCCAACAGGGTTTGTTTTTAAATAATAATACCTGGGTAAAGTATTTTTGTTGTGCAACTATTTGTTGCTTAAATGCTAGCTTTGTGTCTATGTGGCAGATGAAAGAGATTTTTGAGGTTGTGGGAGGAAATAGGCAGAGGATATGCAACAATTAAAAGAAATCAGTGCAGTCCAGTAAAGGAGGAAAAAGGAGGGAAAAAAAGGTAGAGAGATTACAGGAAAGACGCAATAACAGACAACAGGTTTCCATCATCTCAATGAGAGGATCAAACAGTCTTACATGAGAGGATCAAACAGTAAGACGTTGCAAATGAAATCAAAACTTCATCTATTTACTACATCGTTTCTGCAGCTTAAAAAGCAGAGCGTTGTGTTAGCATAGCCAAAGGTTATGGGTTTGATTCCCAGGAAATGCATATACAGATTACAGTGTGATGTATTGTGTGAATGCACAGTGAATCACTATGGATAAAAGCGTCCACCATATTACATTTACATGTTTTACATTTACACACAAATGTAAATCTCTCACAGTACAAACATATAACACAAACTTGTGTGATCTCAAACCCTGATGAACCCTATGAGGAACGCAGCTATATACTGAAGCCTCTTGTATGACTGTATCATAACCCCTGAGGATAACATTACATAATACTATTTAAAACATCTTAACTGAGTGAACTGGTGACTCCCTGAAGTGCTTTTTTAACAACTTTATCAGCATGTGACCATTATATCAAAGCAACTAAACGGGCCCTATGGGTAATTTTCTTATGGATAAAAGTGAGTAGGATACAAGTTATTATGTACATGATACAAGTGCTAAATATGGATTTTAATAAAAACTTTTTATATTTATAGCAATTCAAGAAACTTCAACACTATCCCTAATCCTTTTCTTTTTAATAGGAGTAATAGTAATGAATACATTTAAAAAATATATTTTAGCTAAATGTAAAATGTAACTTCTGGGATCCCCAAAACAAAGCAAACAAACACACACACACAGAAGTTTATCAATCACTTGATGATTGATACAACACTAAACTCTTTAAAAATCACACGTAAACTTAGCTGTTTGTTTTCCAAAAAAAATGGCAGTGAACTCCACAACTCCTCCACACAGCTTGGCAGATGGCCGTCTAACAGTGTGAAAGGCAGTCGTAACAGCCTCTTAAATAGAACAAATCTAAAATAGATCACACATGCTCAACGGTCCACAGAACCACAGAACCACAGAAACAGACTGCGTTGGGGGGGTAGTTTTGACCTTCTGAGTGGCAGTCAGGAACCTTTTGTGTTGGCTGTGAACACACTAGATTAACTGTTTGCTTAATGACTTAATACAACAAGTGTCTTCCATGCTGTCACCGTTCATCAGTCACACATTCTCTCTCCCTCTCCAAATGATGGTTGTTTGGCATGCATGTGATTCATTCAGATTGCGGTATCCATCAAAGTACCTAAGTACCAGGACAGCAGACCGCAGCAAACCTATACCACCATAATGACCGACAATGACCCGACAAAAGCCTTTAAAGAGCTGCACGGCACCACTCCGTCTGATATCGGCTTGGTGATTACATTAGCGGATGAATTGATTTTGTGTAATTGCCTATAAAAACATGGCTGAGATGAGAGAAATCAATAGTTGTCAACGTATAACATACTGATCATTGCAGCAGAGGTAATTATCCCCAGCACTAAACCACACAGAACACTTTGGAATAAAAACTGGAAAATGCATTCGTAATGACATGGAAAGTGAGGCCAAAAAACATTTAAAAATTTCAGAGGCATGACAGGTTGCTTTGGTTTATAAGACGACGAAGCCAAAGGTCTATTTTATGAACTCTGTGTGACTCGATTAGCTGATGTTCTCTGTGTGTTTCTGAAGAGTGGAAGCAAAAGTTAGTTGAGGAAGTCTCTCCCTTAACGTGAACCACATTCCATTTGGTGAAGAGACATCGCCTGTGTGAATGTGTGGACAGTCAACGGCAGAAAATCTCCACCAGAGGAAGGGAGGGATTAACACACAGGACAGGGCTGGAAAAACTCAAGGGACGTCAGAAAAACTGAGACTATTATAAAGCTGGCACCTAAATTAGACAGTACAGTCCAACCGAATAATGCTGAAGTCTCATTGTATACAAACGCTATCTACCTGTTAGTTGATCCCACTCTTAAATCAGACCTCTCTGAACTTAATTAAATCCCTCAACTTAACTACAATAAGTCATCAGCTCTTTGCACTCTCAACATAAAAACAAACTCCATGCCATCAAGCAAGATGATAAATGACCAACTTGTCAATAGAAAGTCTTATAGAAACATATCTAGTCTTCTCTGAAATATTTAAAAACTTCATCCAACTAACATTAGTGCCAATAATTCCACCCACATTCTATCTTGAAAGAAGCACGGGCATGTGATTAATCTTACATACACAGTGCTTTTGACAATAATAGTAAAAATGGCAATTGTAACAAAACTGTGCATATTCACACAGCAGTCTACAGATGACAATATGTAAACAATAACTTCTCTGGAGTTACAAATCCAGTCAAAGCTAAAGCTGTTCAACAACATTACAATCAAACAACATTACAAATGAAAGAAGTGCTTTTGTAACACACAAGCATTATTTAGAAGCTCTGCGTTTCTTGGTAACATTTACTCACTCTGTAAGCACAACCCCAGCTAACAATTTTAGGTTGTAAGAACGTTTCCATAATGTAACGATGAACAATACCATTACCATTAAGTAACAAAAATGTTTATTTTATTTTTAACACTGTAGAAATATTCAAAACGTCCAGTTGTTAGACATCATATTATTGTTACTGCTTGCATTTAAATGTTTTGTTTTATTTGTAACGTTCTGTCACAATGTTTTTGAGAGACTGAACTTTATAAATGTACTGCAAAAACGTTTAATAAGTTATGAATAACTTTAATAATAACTTTTAGGGAACGTCAGGCAATGATCTGAGAAAGCCACTGTTGGCTGGGGCAGAAGATGACGTCTGGCAGTGCCGCTCCTACAGTTCTGAGCTTCACACTGTAATTTAACTCAAGAGTCTGTCAAACAAATCCCTGAAATCTGAAGTTTGTTCACTTTTACAAGTCCAGTGGCTCTATTTACTCACAACACACGTGGATAAGCCTCCCATGCACTCAGATGCACGCAAATTGATATTCATTTCCTGTGCTGAGACAAATTTAGACAAGATGCGAACCAGTTACTTTCACTATGTAGATGATTCCTGCTGTTGTCTATTCATCTGATGCGTTCAGTATGATCAGGCAACAATTACCATTAAGAATATAACACCTTTTCCAAAAGTTAGAAAGACTTGTATTGACCTGAACGTCAATCGTAGACACCTGAGTAACTTTCATGCTTTTAAACAACTTTATCTTATGTCATTCTCTGTCTGAAGGAAGAAAACTAAGTCATGTTTAAGTTATGGTTGGGGTGCATCTAAAACAAACATCTCTCGCTACTTTCTCGAATCTGTATCATTACTCTTAATATATGAGATACACAACTGATGTTTTCTGTCTCTTCGCTGATGCCCCACAGACACGAGACTTCTGAAAAACAGGCAAAAGAGGAAACAAAAACTGCGAGGCATATGCGTCTCGAAATGCCACAAATCTCACGTATTATCACTAAATATAAAGGGATCAGATCTGAGCTTCTCCCCAGAGTCCAGGTAACCAAACTCTACAGGTATCAACCCCGCTAAACAAACTTCACTCACCTGGACGCTGTCGACGAGTGTGAAATGTTGTTGTTTGCTGTTAAACATCCACCGGTGATGTATGTTTTTATTTCTTCCTTCAGTTTGGGTCTGACCGGTTAAAATATCCTCTCGCGGAGCTTTCAGCTCAAACAGCCAGATAACAGGCTGCGTGCGCGCGCGCGCTACGGAAACACGAGCGCGGAACATTTCTGCTGTGCTCGCGCCTCCCCGCGTGCAGCCTCGGGGCCGCGGATGTTCTCGTTCATAGGTGTGCAGTTTTCTGTGGTCTGCGTGTATAAAGGACTGTGCGAGGAAACATTTGTTAATTCTTTAAAACCCATCGACAGTTATCATGAGTTTTAAATGTGTAAAGAGCTTTTAAATGTGTTTTTTTTTTGGTTTTGTACAGATCCAATGAATGCAGTTGTAAACATCTGAAACCTGTTGCGTTGCTTTTTCATATTGTTTATTGTTCTGCCAGGAAAATGATGAATTGTACATACAACACACTTACAGTTCGGGTTTTAAAGTGCATTTTATTATTGTAGAATACAGATCTGCCCCCAATTTAGTTCAAAAGGTACAATTTGAGTCCCCCCTTCATTCACACAAAAATATACAAAACATATTGATGTCCAAATAGTTGCCAAAGACGCTTAATAAAACGAGTGACAGCCATACAATAATGATTCAACATAAATGTTTCAAAATTCAGCTCAAACATGTCAATGTTATAAAAATAATCATAAAATATAATTGTTTATGTATATTTGTTTATATATATATAATTATGAATATGCATTTTGGGATTAACATTTACAAACTTAAATGAAACTATTGGTATGTCAATAGAAAATTTGTGCATATATGTGATCCAGCTGCAACATCTTTCCACAGACAGAGGCTATCAGTAGAAAATATACAAAAAGTGTCATGAAACCGTCTCTCTGCCTTTTTTGACTATTTGGTAATTCATTTTGTGGACATGAAAGTTGTAAGAAACAGAAACGACTTTCTCAAACCACAGCCAACACATCACATGAACAGAAAATGACTATTTGCATGCCAAAGACAATATAGATCAAAAAACATCTGAGGATATTTATAGGCCAGACACAAACCTGGACATAAACGTGCATCATTAGTTTAGTTAAAAAGCTCAACTCTTTAGACTGAGGCCTGTGTCTCCAACTACAATCTCCTATCAGCATTCAACTAAGAGTGTAATTGTTATAAGATTATCAATGCTTTCAGTTACATGATATAATGGCACAATGTAGCTGCTTAGCCTGATCAAAAATGCAGTTGTAAGGAACATAGAAAACAATGAGTGTTTCCTGTGGAACAAAACCACAATAACACTTTAAAGCCTTGGGCCTCAGCCTATAGCCAATTGATAGACACTTAGTTACTCCTGGATACTGTAAATAATAACCAGGTTTGCATTATAATGTATTATGTGACATGATCTGCCTATTAGGGGCTTTAATCATTAGCTGGGATATGAATTGGAATTGATTTAACTAAATGACAGCTACACACCTTTACAAAGACACTGAACATTATCAAAACGTTAAAACAACATGTAGTGGATTTACTTTAAAAAAGTATAAAAATCCATAACAACAAGTGTTGTTGAAATATGCTGTGAAACAGTAAATGTACCACCTTGATGTTTGACAGTTGTGCTGTAATTTTATTGCATGGATTGAGCTGATCGTAGATACATATACTGTAATTAAACTTTCTGAGCAATTTCTGTGTCACTGATGATCCTCAAATTGTTCCGTTTCTGAGTCTGTTACTCTGCTATTTCCATCTGGTTTTAAGATGTATTACCGGCTACCGATTCTTCATATCACATCATATACATTCTACAGTACAGATGGAGTAACTAACATCACCTCATCAAAGCCTTAAATTCTTACACCAGAGATCTGTGAGAAAACCCAAACAAATCCTTGTTAAAAAAAGAAAATCAAGGGGAATTACAGTGCATGAAATAACCTTGCGTTATACCACCACCTACTGTTTATCTGAGGAACAGGTATTTTTCTGTAATACATCAATATCCAGTGGAATGGAAAAAAATAAAATAAACAAAATAAAAATTATTAACAAAAAAAAACTCCTCACTCCGTTTAGGTAGACCAGCCACAATTTAAAATATTAAACTTTTCTACATCTGTTAAAATGTTACTTTCAGCTTTGAGAAATAAACTTGGTCACTCAATGGTTATCAGAAAAAGGGAATTTGACATTCAAAAATAATAACAACAACAACAACAACTTTCTCACTACATGACTAAACATATCTGGCCTGTACTGTAAGTATACAGAAATTCAATGTTGTTTGTTTGTCGTTGCTAAGAAATAAATAGATTAACAAATACAAATTATTAAATGGTGGACAGATCATTCAGAGAAGTCAACTGAAATACGTCTTTTAAACATGACAATGCTGATAATGTTTTCAAATGTCGAGATCAATACAGTTGACCCCTCTTATGGACAGAAAGCAACACATATGCAAGCATAATGGCTTACATATACTTACAAACCAATACACACATGCGCAGAGTTGACTTGTGTGTTTATATGGCTGTCAGTCATACGGCCTACTATTAACATTCTCAGACATTGACATTGCCCAACAACAACATACACAAACACAATACAGAAACCGAGGCTGATGAATATTGTTGGCAATTAATCCCAAACCCGTACATATCTTTAAAGAGCTGCAGTATTATTATGTATATATCTGTAGCACGACAAAATCTGAACAATGTTATAAAACTTTATGAAACCATTTCCAAGTTTGATTTTTTTTATGCATTTGTATGTTTTGTTTTCTTGTACAAATGTTTGTATCATCTTGAACATGACCAAAAAGAATCGCTCTTCAAAAAAGAAAAAAAACATGCATCATTTTTTCTTGCGCTAATTACATTTTCTCATTTTTTAGACATTTAAAAATCTTTGAGCTTCAATATAACATTTTTTGTAGTCTTTTTTTCCCATTTCAGTTTTTTTTTCAGTGAGGCAAAAGTCCAGGGCATCAGGTATTGCTCAAGTAAAAATCTCTCCCTACATTCTCTGGTCCTCCACGTTGTCAGATAGAGTCTCCTCTGTGGGCAGTGAACAAAAGCTGTGCAGAAGCCAGTGGAGTTCAGGTCTAAACTCTCTCTCATGATCACAGTCCCGTAGACTAAACCCCATTTAAATAACTTTTTTGTTCTTTCCAGCGACAGTCACACACATCCTCTAAACAGTGGAACAGGAGAGATAAATGATACCACCAGCGCCCCTCTGTGGCCAGAGGTGTTAACAGCAGGTGCGAGTCTGAAACAACAGCTCTCCCTATCTGCACAAGTCCTCATGCGCGGCCTCACGCTGAGGTTTCCTCTTCTTCACGTTGCCTTTGTGATGAGGCTTGTTGTTTTGCTGCATTTTGTTGGGGTTGTTCTGTGGCCCTTGGGCGCTTTTGTTAGCACGCTGTCGGTTCTGTGTAAAACGTGAATATTAAAACAATTTAAAGATTTGTCTACTAAGAAATGTGTTGCTGAGATATTGTAGTGAAATTACTAAAGTGAAATTATAGCCAGTTTAACAGGTTCTTACCTTACTGCCCTTATTAGTGGGGGTGGGCATTGTTGTTGAATGATTCTGTGATCTGTGATTGGGCAGATTTCTCTCTGTACTCTCACTGTAAGAACCGGAGCCCCGCCCACCGAGTGCTTTGGCTGTCTTATATGGTGTTCCATCAGAGTCCTGCAGAAAAAGACAAATGGCATTTTGTTAATACAATACAGACACAGTTTCTGCTTCAATTAAAATGACACACGTGTTTGTATGAGTGTACTTACCGCATCGCTTGAGCTAGAAGCTGTGGAGGAAGGAGATGATGAAGATGAGGATGATGGTGATGAAGGAGAAGAGGGGGAGGGAGAGGAGGAATTGGATGACACTTTGCTTCGGGGGCCTGGAGGAAGCACCACAACATCTTCTGAGAAGTTATTATTACACTCGTCAAGCTCTTCAGACTCATCCAGCAGAGTGACATCATTTCCTGTGGACAACCAGGAATTGAAGAACGTTACGGTATGTTGATGTTTTTAAGCAGATACACCACAGATCAAAATGAGCTCATGTGAGCATCTGTCATACCATTACAGTTAAGAACAGGCTCATTGACGCTTTGCTGGACCCAGTGTGTACTGATCCAGTCACGGTACTCTGCCACTTCCTGTGTGACCCGGATTATTCTACCCAGAATGCTGTGAGGAAAGAATAACAAAACAGACATGAATCCTCCTGTCTTTATCTGATTTTATTATGTTTCTGTCATAGTAATATTTTATATACCTCTCTTAATATAAGTTTTCATATTATTTGTATTAGACAAACAGACATCAAACAGAAAATGTTGTTTATTGCAAACAAATGCATGTAATATGTTTGTAATAAAAGTATGTTGTAAATACTATATAATATGCTGCTATAATAACAAAGAACATAAAGCAAATACACAAACACACTCTATATCTGTTCCATGCATCTTACCTCTCAGACTTGTTGTTGGGGTAGTACTTGGCAATTGGAGACACAGCGTGACTTAAGACAACGTAAGCGTAATCAAAAGCCTCTTTCACCTGCATCGCCCCATACGAACTTCGCCCGACATCATTTCCTGTCATACACAAGATGGTTTCAATACATTCTTTAATTATCTTTTAGATTAACTGATTTGTGTCCATTTGACTGTTTGAACAGCACAACATATATGTAACATTTTAAATATTAACTTTAATATTAGCCTATGAGAAATACAATGATTTAGGCACAGTCTAATAATAAACAATTTATATTTTAGTGGGAAATTTTGTGTACTAACTTTAAATACATATTCTTGTATTCAAATGTTGAATTATTTTGGGTTGCTCACCTACTTTACATTTATATTTAAATGTGTTTGACAGGTGCTTTATGCAAAATAACTTCAAGTACATTTAAGCTCTGCCAGATGATGTTTAAAGGTTTGTATGCGTGTATATTAGTGTGTACCTGGCTGCAAGGGGTCCTCTATGTAAAGCATGGAGGGTCTGTATCCATCCAGCATTCCCTTCTGCACTTCGTCTTTAGCCACGTATGAGCCACCATCTTTGATCCTGATGCCCGTCTTCAGGTAATTAAAATGACGGCCGTACAGCTCAAAGAATTCGATCAGTAACACGCCAAGGTTTGGGTTAGCGCTGCTCACGTCCTCTCTGTAGTGCAGCTAGATATTAAATAAGATATTAGTATTGTAACTAAATTGAGCTGTTATCAGATAGCTATCATGAAATAGATCTACAGAAGCTCACACACAATAATACTAATTTCCAATGTTTGTATTTGTGTGTTAAAAAAACAGAATTTAATAGCACACAACTGTGTTTGTTGCATACACGTGTGTTTGCAGGTAAGAGTGTGTGCAGTGACGTATGAAGGGAGTGTCACCTGTAAAAAGCTGACAGCCATGAGGAACAAGCTATACGATCCGATCCCTCCGGTGAAAACCTCGTTCAGCTCTCTCTGCAGTAAAAACTGCTTTAACACCAGCACCAGGTACGGTAACACGGGGTATTGCTGAAACACACACAGAAATCAAAAGTTATCAGTGAACATTCTTGATTTAAATTACAGCACCCACAACCTACACAGCGTCTTAATTTGCTGTTTGAGTGGGAAGAGTACATTAAAGAAGCTGTCAGTGTGCGCTAATGCACTGGCACCCACACGCACCTGTTTGAAGTCCTTGATGAGGTTTGCGGCTTTCACACCGCTGTGCACATTAAAGCTGATGTCCACTTTGACTTCTGTGCGCGAGTCTGTCAGTTTGATGATGGGGACCTACACACAGGCAAACATACACACAAACACACAGACAGACAGACACAAACACAGAGCATTAAATACACGCAACTGACAACAAGACCAAAAGCACCACAAACACCTGAGAGAGACAGCTCTCGTACCGTCGCTTTGTCCAAGACTTTGACAGTGTTCTCATCAGCAACCTGTCGTTTGCGTAACACCTCTTCAAGAGTCCAGAGAGGCAAAGTCTCCCAGTTACCGAACACCACCAGGTCTATGTCACTGATACACAGGGGAGGAGAAAGCAGATATGTTAAACAGAAGCAAGCATTAACATATAGGACATTATCAATAAAGTCTCTTTGTCGGTATTGAACATCAATGAGCCCAATGAATTTACTTAAAGCAAAAACAACCATTTCAGAGTACTGTACACTCATACTTAACACACACAGATTTTGTTGAAGTACGCCGTGGTACAGTAATCCAGGTGGAGAATAAACACTGTCTGACTGGAGTGAGTGATGTAAGACTGTCTCTCACAGAAAATACACTTTGAATCACGGGATAAGCAGGGCTAAAATTACAAATCTTAATCTGTACACACACACACACTTACATGGGCGCAAAAATACAATGCTAGCTAGTTTTAGTTACGATCTACCACACAACAATACAATCAAGAAACAATTTAGACCAAACAAAACAAACAACACAGGTGCACCAATACATACTTTGACTATTCAACTATATAATGTAGATCTAATAGATCTGTTTTAGTAGGAAAACATGCTGAATAAATTGAAGTTTTTGACATTACCTTGTGGGTAAATACAGGCCTGTGCTGAAGCTGCCAAAGACTTGAACCTGGCAACAGAAAAATGAGGTCAGAGTGAAACTGCGAAACATCAAAAACCGAGAGCCATCCTTTGTTCAGACTTAACATGGACAAGATGTATGAAAACGCAAACAGACAAAATATTCCCATGAGACGCGTCGAGTTTCTGTCTGTTCTGTTCTGCACGTGAGTATAATTACTGACCTCATACAGTGTAACAAAAAACACGATATGTCTACAGGCTAACAGCCTAAGCTAATGACAGAGGGTTTGAAAGCAAGTCGCTTCAAATAAAATGAAGATTTATTTTATAATCTATTAATCTTGGTGCTTATTTGCAATTTTATGGCCTTTGATGTGCCCATAAATTGCTCGATACATGAAATTAGCCTTTGGAAAAACCATCAACACTTTGTCTAGTAGCTTATAGTTCATGACTTCTATGTGGCTTTCAAGGTCCATGTGGGATACAAGTTATCCTGAATATTTTCATGTTTTTATGTGTTGCCTTGGTGACATGCAATGAATAGGTAAAAGGAACAGGCAATAAGAACTGACCTTGTACACTTTGACAGACATGCATACAACTCTCTCTGTGCCTATATATACACTGTATATACACCTATACCTATATATACACCTATACCCATATTGCTATATATCTAAGTAAGTGGATGTCTTTCAATACATTTTGTTGATGGCTTTATAAAATGATAAATGAGTCAATGAATTATCTACTGTGTTAATTGCCTGCATGTTAAACTGAGTTAAACTAAGCTGGCTGAATAAATGCCCGACATTTGCTTAATGAAACAGTGTTTGAGAAACTGTGTTTTAAAATTAGGTCTAAACTAGATGCAGCTAAATTAAGTATAAAGTAAATACAGGAAAAAATACAAAACTAACAACAATCTATATTTATACACACAATGCTTCACAGAGGCTTAGTGATGTAAGAGTGTGTGGTTTAAAAATAGCAGGTTAAGCCTTTCTTTGTACAGTTAAATAATCTTCTTATACACTATTCACATTAAGTTTTCCATTAGGTTACACAGAACAGGGTTTGGGACCTATTGAATTTTAGCAATAGCCATTAGCCACCGTTATCCTGTACAGATTTTAGCTTACAGGAGAAACAATGATCTGAGGAAAAAGATGCTAATTCTGTTTCTTAAATCAGCTGCATAAGGACACAAGCACAGCAAGATCTAAATATAAATTTGATCAAATTTCTCTTTTTACTAAAACGCATTCATAGCCTCCTGAGAAGCATGTCACCTCACTGTAAAAACTCTTTAAACCAAACCATCTAAATAAAACAATTAGCCACCAAAAATGGATGGTGTTTATTCCAACTTGAACAAAGTCAGTTTTGTATCTTTTACAATAATTAAACAAAAGCTGTAAATGTTATCCTTGAGTTGCCAGTAACACCAACCTCAGCATTGGGCCACAGGTCCTTGATGACCTTCTGGATTCTGGCCACCACCTCCAGCCTCATGCGCTCTTCCTCTGGACGAGGAGAAATGTAGTCATAAAAGTCCTTTATCTCTTCATGCAGCCTGGAGAAAAATGGAGAAATGATGTAAGCCTGGCAGAACCTCAGGTTACTGAAGATGACTTCTTCAGAAATACTATGCAAAGGTATCACAATCTGTAAACCTGGTGACCTTGTCTTTATGATATCTATACAAGATGATTTCTAAGCCTAAGAAAAGTATTTTTTTAATAAAAAAAACATGCATAAAATAATTGTTGGATGTCGGTTGATGAAAACTTGAATATTGATTATTAAGCAAACGATCATATTCATATGCAAAACATAATTATTCTTGTGTAACAAAACCAAAAGCCAAAAACAGGTATAAACTGCTTATATCTCAACTACAGAAAGAGATGTTTGTGTGCCTGTGGGGGGAATTTGAGTTAAGCATGCCAGACTTCTGTTTAAGAGGTTCTGTTTTTAAAGGCTAACAATAGCAAGCTAGCTTCGAATGATCAGATCTCACCCTCCCTTTAGAGAACTTTCCGAAGCCCCGCCTCCTTTAACACATAATTCTATACGTAGTTTGACAGACAGGTGGGACATTCTTTTGGGATCGAATTTAATGATTGAATTAATATTTCATGGTCCTGCACTTTTCACAGAAGATATAAATACACACACACACACACACACACAGGTGAGGGAAGGTAAGGGAAAGAAATTTCAAGACAAAAGTAGGTTTAACAGTAGGTTTAATGCATTATTGTTTCCTAGATAGAATACACCTGTGATGTGAGGTAAAAGATGAAAATGCCGGTTGCCATGACTCAAAAAACTCACACCCTAGTTACGCTCAAGTAAACAATTAATGGCTGTTACTACTGCAGGGAGAGGAAGGCTGTTGTCAGGTGACGCCTCATTATTACACACCTCTAATAGTCCAAGCATCTAACAAATCAATTTCACCCAGTCGCATTTTAACCTGCACGCCACAATCAGACAAAGGGGCAGCATCTAACACTGCATGCAGTTTATCTGCAGAAATACATGCAAGCTGTTGCACAGACAAGCAGAATTCATTCACTGAAATCTAACTAAAAGAGCCCAGTATGTTTAGTACATGACTGCGCTGAGGCACCTGCTATGTCCTCCACGTCTGTGTGCTGCCAGTTACACCAATACCAACACTGGCCTGCTGGTACAAATTTCATGGCCAGGTTCGACTCCATGTGAGTGCCAAGCTGGCCCCCGTCCCGAGTGCACACATACTGTACATGTTGCACGTGGCTTTGTTGCAACATTTAACTCATGTGCTGTGTGTTGCTGCGTGAGGCTGGGGTAATGTTTAAATAAAGCACAGCTGTGCTGTACAGAAATCACAGATAAGGAGCAGAGCAAACCAGGTTGTGAGAAGATAGAGATAAACAAAAAAACTAGAAGTGTTTTTAAAACTTCTACAAGTGTTCCTCTCTTATCAAACACTCCTTACCTACAAGTTCTTCCTCGTTTGGACTTGTTAATCCAGACAACCTCTACAGAACAAGGTATTTGAATAAATACTAGTATAAATAAACTAGAATCTATTACAGTAAGAGAGCCCAGATCTGTCACCACCAATGTTCTACCCAGATTTCTCAAAAACACCGGGTGAGAAACAGGACTGCCCTGAAGAACATTTTGCACCTTGGGAATTCTCTGCATCTTACAGAATAAGAGTCAGTCTTCAGAAATTGTTCAAAAACTGTCCCATGTGTCCAATTGAAGTATCGCATTTACACTTTATTTGTGTTGACGGATGGAATTGGTTACATGAAAGTTAACTTGACCTACACAGACATTCATTCAGTTGAATAGTGATACAATTGCCAACCGTGTGCTTATCTGAGTGGAAACTCAAAGGAAACACTCACAATGTTCTGTGTCAAGGAAAACGTAAGTACCTTTGGTCACCCATGCTGCACGGACAACTGAGTCATGCAAAACTCACACACACACACAGTCTCTTGGGGCTCGTCTGATTGTGTCAAAACCAAACTGCATGAGAAACTCTGCCCTGGGCATGATCTCACCTAAACAGACGCTATGCAAAGGCAGTCAGACAGCATTCAACAGAGCGCCCAAAATGAACACACCCACGACTCCAACACACAGGCGTGTGGGTTTGTGAATTTTTGCTAGAGGGTAGAGTAGGGGGCATTGAGGTTATGACTAAAAACACAAATAAATACAAACGCAAAAATGCTAAACAAGCATAACACAGATAAACAGCTGATATATTAATGACATATTAATCTAAAAATCACACAACATGAACACAATAAAAATCTTTTTTTGCAATCAAACACACACACACACATACGATACATTGGCCTACATGTTTTGATGTAATACTGTGTGTGATTGCCATGTGTGCTTCTTATTATCTTGTTACACCAAGATATTGGAGTTCATTAATGTCACTTCAAGGAGACAAAGCAAGCTCAGTCTAACAACAGGACTGAATGACAGCATGAGCAGAATGAGGAAAAATAAAGTCTGAATCATCTGATGTCACTGTATTAACTTTAGCAACAGCGTTACAAGACTATGATGGAATAAAAGGAGTAAAAACAGCCAAAACAAGTCTGATCAAGTCTTCCCAACACTTGAGCTGAAGTCCCAGCATGCAGTTCGGTACATGCACTAGATAGATCTCAGTGTTGTCCAGTCTGGCTCTGGAAAACAAACACACTGTGCTGAACACACTGAAACAGAGTTTCGTTTCACAGAAAGAGCCATGCAGATTAGTTTCAATTCTCCAGAGCAGCTGGTAGCGCCCTCCAATCAAACGCGAGCAGCATGCAGTTTACTGCAGCTGTCAGCCAATCGGTTAGCAGATTGTGTCACTAGGAAACCCTTTACAACGATGCCATGCAACTCAAATCATAGTCTACACTGGGAGACTTAATCACAGCACGTTTGTGAATAACAGACACACGATGTTAAGATCACATAGCTTTCCAACGTTCCTCAAATTATTTGTTGAAAAAGCCACGTTGGGTTATCATCCACAAGCTGTTTTTGCTTGGAAGTCATAAAAAAATTAAGCAATTGTGCTGATTTCTGAGAAAAAAAACTGTTAACAAGATAAAAACACTTATCTATATACAAACACTTGCTTTCATTCGCTCACACCTAGTGACATTCAAAACCTCTGATTTTCATATTCAACTAGACCCTGGGTGATTTAACAACTAGTCTAGTTGTTAAACTAGATGTTATTCCTTAACAACTAGTGTTAAGGAATCCCTCCACCAGCTCCCAACCAGATGTACTTTCTCAAGAACAGCTGGACAGTAAGCACAGCTGTTCAATATGGGAACTAACTAATGAATAGGTAACATCATATAAACAAAAAAAATGCCTATAACCTTTTATGGCACATGATGAGAAAGACACACAGTTCGACTAATAGGCCTCTACTGTGAAACATATGAAACAACACCTAAAATGTAGTTCTGAACATCGAACACTAGGTTGAGTGGCTTCCAGCCAATTGTCACAGCGCATGCATCCACTGTGCCTCTACAAGATGAATGCATATTTGGCACAGTTCTGTGACACTGACCTTCGAGGTATTACATAAAGCACACCACCCAATTCTGACTTAGGCCTGACCAAACCCAAAGCATTTCTTGGTACATATAATGCTGCTAGGCAAAAACAACCCGTTTCGTGTTGCTATGCACAGCATGACCGGCTGTCAGTCGAGTATGTGGCTTCAGGTTGCTGAGAGCGCATTGTGCCTTTTGCAGACCAATTTTAACCAAATTAGCCCTTTTTGCCTAAGGACTACCTTCTGTTACAAAGCCCAGTAATGCGCTGTGGAATTTGGTTTTAACCAATCAGCACACAGGAATCATGTGAGGCAAAGAGGCTTTTCACACACATAGAGCGCCTATGGTATTGTGCTGTTAAGAAAAAGCAAATAAAATCAACAAACTATAACAATACAAAGAGATGTATATAATAATGGGATAATAATAGAAGTAACATCTTACTTACAGGCACTATATTGACTGTTTTGTTAATATTTACCAAATGTTTGCCAAAGCTTTCAATTAGTTTTAAAGAAAGCTCTTTAAACAATGACTGTTTAATGTGATTCACATGTAATTGGTGTGTACACCTTACTGCATACATACCGCTTCTGGCTAGCTTTCACAAACTCTTGGAAACCGTTTACCAACATTGCTGATGGATTACAAAACAGGCAACCATTTGTTGTCTTGTGGTAACAATGGTAGCAACACATCTACCATCTGCATAATGTCATTTCTAAGAACAAGACAAACATGAGTCACACACATTCTTCAGCAAACATCTGCAAAACGTTTCACCTTCTCCCAGAGTGACCATGACTTGAGAAAATAGCACCCTGAGAAGTGCCCTTGTGTTGAGTCAGAGACTGAAATACTGAGTACTTGGGTGTCTAGCGCAGACTTACAGCTCTAATACACACCCAAAACCTGCTGCTAGTGAGAGAGATTCAGAACATGACAGGTAAAAACATGTCTAGAGAGAATTGACTCTTTTAGTGTAAGTTTAGCTGGAACTGAATGCTGTTTATTTTACTGTTATCTGCCATCACCCAACTTGCAATTCCTGCCCCGTGCGCCATGTTTAATGATTACAGATAACCACAGATTCTACTAGACTATACTATGATCTATTAAAAGAAAAATGATGTAAATAATTATATAGTATAGTGTAGTGTAGTGTAGTGTAGTGTAGTGTAGTACAGTATAGATTATATAGTATAGTATAGTATAGTGTAGTATAGAATTTATGTATAGTGTGGCATGACACCATCTGTTCAGCAAAGTATTCTAAATATAAATAAAGGTCTTAGTGTCAAACAATATGCTCTGCTTTCATTTAGTTTTCCACATAGGCAAGGTACTCAGGTCAACCTAATGAAACACAACAAAACAAATTCAGAAAGCCCCAACAATAAAATATTCAGGAGCAGCACAGCTGAGCATGGAGAGGGGAAATCCTCTCTCACTGTAGCCTAGCTGTCAGGCAGATGAGGAGATCAGAACTCACTCTGGGAAAGCTGATTGGTCAGAAGGACTGTGACATCACAAGACGGAGATCGTGTGTCAACTGGGAAGGGGAGCGTTTGTTTTGGGTAGAACGGGGCAGGAACTCGTTCCACACGCAGAGAACATAAACAGAAAGTTTCCTACACACATTTCGGACACACCCATAAAACTATCTGACAATATTTATATACATCCTGTTAGACACAAAATAACAGTAAAATGACAGTAGATTTGAACATATTGTATACTGAGAAAACACATTTTAACAGCTAAATATAAATAATCCCCCAGAACAGATTAATATCTTTCAGAAACCTGGGACGTGCTCTCCGAATACAAAGCTGCTGTGCGTGTTAATCTGTAAATAAATCTGTGCATTTCGTCACACTTCAATACACTCCTCTCAACTCAGAGAGTCTTATTTATAACAGGAAATCAGAGAAAGGGGGATCAGGTGAGAAGGTCTATAAGGTGCTGGCTACAGTATTACACTAATCATAAAGGAATGCTCTTATGTAAACACTCCGCTAACGTTACTATAACGTACTTGCCTGCCGTTAGCTTTGGGCTTCGCAAGCTGCTGCACATATCACAAAGCAGAGCCATCTTCACTTTCATAAACTTACCAAAGCACCACTCCACCCACCACAACTAATTCAACACCAAAACCACCACAGAGTCTAAACTAACACTACATGATGTTCCAAAGGCACCCCATAATTCACCAACTGCACCTCTCCATGTTTACACTGAATGTTCTTCAGAAAAAAAACAACCATTAAAAACAACTGAAACCTTCTAATCAAAGATAAGAGTGGATTTAAAAGTATGTCGCTTATTTTTAAAATGTAAACATTGGTTTGTGCTTAAATAAACATATTTTATTCCAAACTACAAACGTGGCATAAACAATGTCTTCGGACCGTTGAATCTGAAGTAACTTGGGAGGTATATGGGTGTAGATTACTAACTGAATGACTGTGAGAAGCATAATGATTAATAGGGATTGTACCAACTTCACAGCAAGCGTGTGTAACACCGCGTACAACGTTTCACACACTATCATTAAAATGAATTTTGAATAAAGTCAAACAAACAAAAACAAACCACTAAGACTAACAGGTCTGAGCTTCTAGCAGAGCCATTCTGTCATTTCATTAATACGTTATTTGGGACAAGTCAAGAAAACCCACTTTGCAATGTTACGTAACGATCAACTTTTCCATTGCCAAATTCATTTTCCCGACCCAAAACGTCACCATGGCAACCAGTTTCCCCCCAAATTCCAGTTACTACTGCTATTGTTGTTACTGTACAACAATGTGAGAACCACCTCTGACATGTTTACTTTTCTCAAAGACAGTGGTGACTTACACCACGTTACAACAGTTTTATTGCAGTAACAACAACTGGAGTGAATGGCTTGGGAACCATGAGTCACCGTGACACATTTACGTAAGGGTTTGATGCTTTTATCGCCCAGCCGAGGGACACCTAACTAGTTCATGACAAATAACCAAGACGAAGTAAAGACTAGTATAACTTTTGAAAAGTTTGTGCTGCTGGTGATATTGAGATTCGTCACTGGAGCGGATGTCAAGCCAGCGCAGGCCGTTTAAATGGACAGATGCTGTAGACATGCCAAATATGGTGAAAAAACGACTGGGATGTCAAAGCATTGGTAAACGTGTGAGATATTTAACAGTTGTAGTGAATGGATGGCCACAGATGCTCATACGTTCCTCGTATTCGTCTTATTAAACGTTTCAGATCGGTGATGGTAATAGTTCACTGCAGCCGTAAGACTGTATTATCTATTCGCCTTAGTATGAAACATACAGGCCATGTACTAAATCATAACCTTTGATCGGAGAAAACAACAGGGCCCTGCTTGGTCTTTCTACACCCACACGTATCAAGTTGATTTCCAAACTTACCCCACGACGCCCTCGGAGTAGTTTCTGTGCTTCCACGGTGTGCCCCTGTAGATCTGATCTTCTCCATCTGTCAGCAGGAGACTCCTGTTAAACCCAAAGGTGCTCGCCTTGTTGTCTCTTTTCCGCTTGTTGGGGAACCCCTTTCCCACTCCCACGACCCCACTTCCACCCACTTGCCCCCCTCCGCCAACACCCCTGCCCACCACAGCCCTGCTGCTGCTGCTGTTATTATTGTTATTTGTTTCCAGCGGGATGAAGTCCAGCTGTTCGGCGACCTCACTGTCGGGTTTGGATCCAGACATCCCCCGCTGATCCTTGGGCTCGCTGCTGCTGCTGTTACTGCTGCTGTCGACCGCGTTGCTCGATGCACCTTCGCTGCTGTTGTTGGTCAATTTGGCACTGGCTGCGTTGCAGTTGTTGTTAAAGTAGAGATTTCCCAGCGTTTGTGTCGTTTCCCAAATCTGCATCCACAGGTTGTTGGCAGGTCCGCGCTGTTCTGGCTGAAACCAGGCGATTCTAGGATCCATCAAACGCAGAGCTGCTGCAGGCACACTGCCCCCAGAGCAGAGCCAGGCTCGGTTCGCTTAACCCACTAACAGGCTTTGCGCTGAGGGACACGCTAGCTCCTTTCGCCCTAGACCTGCTAAAACATCCGCTTAGGGCTGTACGGGTCCATCAACGTCTCTCGGGACCAAAAACAATGGCGTAAGATACGAAAAGATTTGTAAAAAGATGTCAAGCTAAAACAGAGCAAACGTCGAAGTTCACAACTGGAGGAATATAGAAACGTGACTGTCGTCTATGTAAGTGCTTCTCCTCTGACCTGTTTCTATCTCAGATCGTGTGTCTCAATGGCGGACCTACTCGTCGCTACTGCGCCTGCGCCGGCTGGCGGGAGCGAGCGCCGGAGCGTGCGCGGACACAGTGTTACGCAAGAGCGCACATTACAGATTGTGTTACATAACAGCGGGTTACTTAGAGGCTTTGATAGGCTGTAGTAATCTGAACACATGTAAAATGAACCTTTAGTCTGTGTCATGTTTCAGACTCGAAGCTCATATTTAACTCCATATCTGTGACTTTACTTTGATCATGTTGCCATTTTGTAAGGCAGCAATAAAGATACGATTTACAACATGAAATATATACATTATGTATCTGGCGCTATATCAAATGTAGTGCTGCAGAAGTATTAAGAAGCTAAAAACAAATATTTACAGATAAACATTTACCTAAACATCTAGAGAACTCTGTTTCTTTTACTTTACACAAGTTTATAGCGGTTTTAGTTTAACTCATAAACATTTGCTAAGCTATTGTTGCTGAGGACTAAACAGTGTCACACTAAAGTGCTTGTTTTCCTATATTATGACGGGCGTGGAGGGGGGACGTTAGCAACACAGCAGTGTTTACTAAACTATCCCCTGGGCAACTGATGCATCCTCATTTTGTAAAATGCTAACATTGAGGACAAAAACAGGTTTTACCAGAAAACCAGGGGTTAAACAAGGATACTAGACAGATACCATTTTGGCAATATTTTGTATCCACACTTTTTGGGTTAAATGTAAGCACGAAGATGATATGGTACATTTTTTTTAAAGCAAAAACATTGTTGGAAGAAATACAGCTAATTTATCTTAATTCCCAAAAGCATGACGCCAGACCTTGATAAATGATAATTTATGCTTTAATTAAAGCAGTAATATGTTTTGTTTTACAAATATTAACGGCAAAGTATTTTATCCAACTTAATCTCCACACATAAAGGCCCACGCTCAGCAATAAAACAACTGGCATAAAAAGAAAAATACTGAGGTGAGCCGTTTTCTTGTAGTAATATGTGAACATCATTTTCTTTGCAGGTTCTCCAGGTAACCAATGAACCTCTTGAGGTTGATTCTTATGTTGTCCAGAACGCAAAGCTGATCAGAGCTGTATTTTCCCCTGCCTTCCTTTCGCAGCTGTAAGAGAACAAAGGGTCAACCTGTGAAAGCCTGCCACCTAAGGGCCTAATAGACACAGTACAATACAGAGATCTAGCAATGTTGTGAATAAACAGAATGTGATTTGCTATGAACTAACTATGCTATGAAAGAACTATTATTAAGATCAGTCAACCAACTGATATTTTTATTCAGTGTGATTTAAGTTCATTTCTGTAGACAGCTCTTAAAAATATACTTTCTTGAACCTTAACTGTGTATCTGTGCATAAAAAGGATGCATGTGTTTGTAGTAATTTGCTTTTCCGCTGATACCTTGGCCCTGAATCCCGGCTGAAGGGCTTTGAGAGACGAAAGCAGGCTTATATTTTTCCCAGCTTTCTCCGCTTCATCTCCATCTGCGAAGACATCGAAGAGAGCGTCCAGCGCCTCCCCACACACCACTAGGTTTGAGTCTTTAGTGGCGACATTCAGTAATGCGTTTCCAATCAGCTGCGAAAGAAGATTCAAAGTGAGCTTTAAAAAAAATCACTAAATGTGAGACACAGTATTGACCTTCTGTTATTGGTATTACCTGCAGAGTGTCTGCCGAGTCTTTTTCTTTGGCGAGAGAGCTGCCGGTGATGCCCAGAATGGCCATGACATTAACTCTCACGCTGACCAGCTCACAACTGGTAGCTGCCTCACAAAAACTCATCAGCTGGTGTGGTGTCATACACTGCAGGAAAAAACACACACAGTCAAACACACAAATTACAGCTTTGAATAAATATTTGCTATAAGATATAAACCCTTTCACCTGAGGGATGTTTTTGGAAGCCATGATTCGCAGCAGAGAGCGAAGAGCGCCGGTCACAGCCTCCAGAAACTCTTCATCCTTTAGTATCTCTAGAAATGAATTCACAAATACAGGCGATATTACTTCCTCAAACCTCATAAAAATGGTCTGATATTTTCTACAAGGGTCTAATCAGAGTCCAAAAGAACATCCATAATAATAAAAAGTGCAAAAGCACATTATATTATGCCCTGAGGTAAGCTGTGCAAGTCATTTTTATAGCTTTCCATTAGAAGCCTGACGGATTTGGTATCAAATCCAAAAGTAAAGACATTGGCGCCTACCAGATGAGCTGAAGACCAATGAGGAGAGGTGCTGAGCCACGGCCTGCAGCCCTGAAGCTCCACCGAGAGACTCTGTGTCCATAGAAGCCAGGATATTGTGGAGACATGTCAGGGCTCGGCACTGCACCCGGTGCATTCTGGGAGCATGAAGAAAGTGTGTAAGGTTTAAGTTTTAGTGGCTTCTAATGGATGATGGGGAACACAATACATGGCACAACGGATTCATTACTTCTTCATAAGGCATTTCCAGGAAGGGTCTTTGCTACAGAGCTCAACGGCAGCAGGACTTGGAAACTCAGCCTTTTTTAACACCTACAAAAAAACAATGAATAGCTCAGATTCACAGTTATGGTTCAAATGCAGTAATGAAAAAGCAAAGCATGTGTCAGGGGCTTCAAGAACTCAATCAAAACCTCATAAAAACTGAGCCAAGATGTTTCCTCAGTGACCCTCATTTAAACTTGTATTACAAACATCCTAGCATGGCCTAGCATGAAGCGTGCGAGTGTCATATCTTTCCCACTGGACAACAGCATACATGCTGTAGGTGTTTCTGTCTTTGTGTCATCATAGGTGACATCATTACCTGTTGGGGTATGCTGTGGTTGAGCAGTGTTGTGTGCAGCTCAGCAGAGAGACAGAGCGGAGAAAAGAGGGAGGAGTTAGTGTCTGACGCTGCATCAGCACACATCTCACTCTCATCACTGCTGGACATCTCCTCCCACTCATCATCTGAGGGCTCTACATACACACACACACACACACATTACCCTTAAATAACCCATATGTTACCCTCTGTCTGATCTTTTCTGACACAAACATACAATTCATTCCTAATTTGGCATATTAGCACATCACATCCTGTGGAGGGGCAATAATATTCATGCTGCCCCCTCAGAGACCTGCTTGCCTGTACACACACTTACCATCAGAGCAGCACATGTTGACGATGATTTCAAGGGCTGTCTGCTGTGCTGACAACAAAGCACTGGCCTCTTTTAATTCCCGCCTGTCTCTCTTATTAAAACACAAACACAACACTGAATGTTAGAAGAATCTAGAGGTTACATTTGATAGCTAGTAGTTAGCAATGTAACTGATGGTGATACTATCTGACAACTAACGAAAACTGGTTATAAATTAAAGAACAAGCACTGAAGGCAAAAGAAAACAAATGCTGCCTGCTTCTGTTTCAGAGACAGAAATTCCTGTCAGGTGTAAACAAAATATCAGATGTTCTGTGACTGGATTATTTTGGACAAATGAAACAGGGGCACAAATTTGATGATGTCATCTAGACGAGCTGCACCAGCCAGCAAGAATTCAGAGGTTACAGCAGCACCATACTTATACATAAGAGGGAGGAGCTGTCATTCTGTGTAAAGAGAGGGCAAGAACCAATGCCATATGGTTCTGAGGGACAGATGTGGCACCACAGATTTTAAAAGGACACCGCTGACCTCTGAATAAACTCTGCCTTCTCAATCTACAGAATGTGTGCAAACTAGGGCATGAATATGATACATTAATATTCAGGGTTCTTTTTGGCTAAATCATCTCAATTCTCAAATCACTGTAAACCACCTCAATGCATCTTTATTTAAATACCTTTTTAATATGCAGTGCATTGAGTTTTCATTTATTATATTATGACCTATTTTACCTTACAAACACAAAATAACTTTGGTTATACATCCCATTTGAATTCAATAAAGTTTAAAAAGGCCTTTGCCTGTTACTTACTGTATGATGCAGTATCTGAAAATTGTTCAACAGCATCGGATATATATCAGTATATAATTTAAAGGGCATTTATTTCAAATAGTTAAATGTAATGCATATCTAACTTATGCTGTTGGAAGGTCATTTCAAGATAATGCATCACACAATGTCAGCTTGAGGCATTAACTGCAAATCATCAAATTCATTGCAGTTAAAACATCAACCTAATGCAGTATCGCATTAAATCTGGCAGCCCCAGTGCAAACTTTTTGTCAACGTACCCACTTAAAACATCAAAAGACAGAGCAGCTTAACTTACAGGCAGCAAATCAGAAATGTCATTATTCATTTTGGCCTTGCCATTTGGCTTTCCATTAATCTTCCCATCTTCCTCCATTTCCTCTGCTTCAGCCATGTGGCCCACAGGCTGTTGGTCTGTATGGTCTGACTCTGTGACAGATGTCCTTTCTTTAGAGAGACGGGCAGATTCAGCTTGCCACAGATCTGGGATCAGCTGTCCGCCGTCCAGGCTGAGGCTTTGTGAGAGAGTTGCAACCAATGCGCTCATCGTCTGAGACTGCTGTGCTGAAGGCAGACTGTTCTTCAGATTCCATACGGAGCCTTGAGAACACATGAACATCCATGTTACATTCATCAAGCTCATTAAATGTTTACCAGCCATTCACGAAGCATCATTACAGTGTTATTAATAATTCGGTAACTACCAGTTATAATCAACAAAGTCTCTTTTGAATACAAGACAGGAGTTTTAACTAATATGATAGTCTAATATGAAAATTGTGCCTCTTGTGAACCAGAAGCAAATCGTTTTTATAAGAAGAATTAGTTGACAAATCACAGACATTTATGGTAAAGTTGTAAGATCCCTAATATGTAATAAGATGACGTGTTATTATATTGTACCTGCAGCCAGTGTGCGCAGAAGAGTGTGTTCCATACTGGTGTGTGTAGACGACAGAACAGTATCCAAAACACCAAACACCGGTGAGTTCACACTGCGCGCCAGATCTGAGTTCTCTTCAGTTACTGTGTGCAAGCAGTGGGCTACACAAAACACACACACACATCATTTACAACTACAGACTATCTAGTGAACAAATAAAGCATTATACTATAAGATTAAAGAGACTTGCAGGGGTGTCTCTGTGTATATATGAAAACAGTAAGTAATATTAATGAGGGCATGTTTACACAAACTGACGTCACCTGCTGATAACGCCAGTTCTGTATTCTCATGGTGCCTTTCCAGACAGTGTAACAGAGCATCTAAAAGTCCAGCTTTGTTAAACACTGACACAGCTGTGCTGCTGCTTTCACTGCACACACACACAAACACAGAGAAAAATACCCAGAGATCATGAAACGGCAACTGCCATTACCTCATTATTTTCATACCCAGTTACAACTGTACTTGTTGACATCATATCGCTAACAGCGTAAAGTGATACCCGTGAGCACAAAACACCCTCCCCTCCACTAATCTGATGTCAAGTGGTCCCAGGAGACCCATTTGAGACACATCCGCCATCAATGACAGGTGTAAACGTGATCCTAGCGTTTGTTACGCTCCGTCTTACCAGAGGTTCCAAAGTAAATTCACAGCCTCGTTGGCAACATCCTCCGCTGTGTGTTTCTGTCCCCTCCCAGCAGGGGAAGGGTTCATTCCAAACCCAGCGCAGCACTGTTCTCCACAAACCACATGAAACAGACAAGAACACAGACGTTTCGTGACACTGACTGGAATTAGCCAAGCACCCAAACTTATTCTAGCACATGTTCGATCCAATACATTCATGAGTCATGAAGGCAATAGCCAGTGAATGAATGGCTGTACAGTTAATGAATTAGGTGGATTGACTAAAACATGCTTTACTCTGTAAGATTCAATAGACACTCAGCTATGGTTAGACATGTAGCACGTGTAGATATATCATACATATAACATTCATACCTCCCTCATCAGAGCAGAAAGAGGCGTCAAGACATCTTGGCTGACCATGTTTTCACAGACTTCAGGGCCTCCGCAGGCACTTAGATTCCTGTAGCGCAGGAACGTGAGAATGAAAGAGAGATAAACTAGATGGATCACATTTGATTGAACTCATTCATTACTCATGTGTAGTTTAACCCCACATGGGCTGGATGTGGTACAAATCACACTTTGGTTTTCTCAGTGGTATTGTGCGTTTGTGTGACACCTGAGCCTCTGGTGGCGCGTGTACGTGAGTGTTACCTGAGAGCTCCGGCAGCCGTTTCTCTGACCGCCAGGCTTTGATCCAGCAGCAAGGGTCCGATCTTTCTGACAGCATCTCTCTGAAGGAAACCTGGGATCACCTGACTCTGCTGTACAACCCGAGAGATACTCGCACACGCATATTCACGCTGGTCCGCTGACGGACTCTGCAACTGATCGCATATAGAGATATATACGTTTGCTCTTAAGTCCCTTTATACAAGTTATGAAATAAAGACACAAAGCCAGGGTCAGAAATAAATAGAAAAAGGGTCTGTTTGATTTGTCTGACACCTAAATCAGATACACGATTTACGACTTTAAATTTGCTGACTTGCTTAATCTCGTCACCATGCACACACCGCGGTTAAAGAGCTGACATAGCCCGGTTACACGAGCTATATACGCCACGTGTATGTTTAGCTAATGCTGTCTTACTGCATACTTTTCATCAGAGAAACTGATGTATAATCATTAATAAATGCAGATCAGTAAAGCTGTCACTGAAGTAAACTTATAGCGGCTCACTTTATCGAGTAACTCCGCGGCAGGAGAGTCTTCGTCCTCTAATTCTTCTACAGCCTGTTTAACAGCAGCTACCGCAAGACCATCAGGAGAAAACGGAGGTCTTCTAAATTTGGTGTTCTTTGTCTTTCCCATTTGCAAGTACTTTTAATGCCCTTGGCCCACACTGAAATTATAATATCACTTCCGAGATATTTCGGAAAAACGCAGGTAAGCTAATAACACGAGTGACCATGTGGAAATTGGTCGCTACCGTGCAGCATCACCGATTGTCGCAAAGTGTCGAAAAGACCGGTGCACCACCTAGTGGGCCAAAAGCGCAGTGCAATTGTAAATGGATGAGAAAAATAGAGAAAACGATTGATAGGAAACTTATTACACGGCAGGGGAGATAAAAGGAGTCTAATGGTCAGCAACCACTCGTATGTTTTCTCAATCTAATGTCCCACCGCTCAGCAGTTCATAAATCAAAAACAAGCGCATTTGATCTTGTTACAGGAAACTCCTTCAGGAGACTCCGTGTCTAATCTTTAAACAGCGTTAAAAGTTCACTTGCTCTGAACTGAGATCTGTTTGCACGTCTGCGTCCTCTCTTAGGGACATGGGGATGTGAGACAAGGTTTCACCGTTTTTATTAATTCATTTTTTCATTTCACTTTCCTGCCCAAAATTAAAAATGCTGCATTTCTTTTATACGTTTCTATTTCTCCATTACATGTGAATTAAAAATGTATGTATATTAAAATCTCGTTTTTCTTTCTTTCTTTCTTTCTTTCTTTCTTTCTTTCTTTCTCAGTTAAGTACGTTTAGAAACCTCCAACGCCTTTGACCTCCTTTAACTCTGCAGTGTGTCCAACAGCACCAGAGACTCTTCCTGTTCCTTTCCAAGTCCCACTACTGCTAGTCAGCGCGTGGCAACCCATCCCAGCAACTGTCCTGAGAGAGAATTTCAGAATTGAGGGCCCACACACCCATCACAAATGAACATGTTTCAAAACCCCATACAGCCTCCGGATCCGAGAGGATTTCAACATTACATGTCCGAAACACTTCAGAGCAAATAAATTGTGCATCTCGACGCACGCACGTCTCTCTGTGCGTCTGCAATACACAATAAAAACTGAGTTATGACACCGTGTAGAATTGATTCCTGATCCACCAGGTTTCCTCTGGCACCGCCGCTGATGTTTCTTCACTGAGATAACAGCGCTTTGCTTATAAAGGACTCGTTTATGCACATACACATGCTAAAGTTTATGTTGTAATGCATTTACTAAATGTAAGAAGGGGAAGTCATGTGAGTGGGACCTTGTTCGAAAAGTAAAAAAGTAAATTATAAAAAGTAAAGTATAGCATGAGTACACTTTGCATAAAACTGTTTGCCAAATGCGTAAATATTAATGTTAAGATATGTGATCACATAATACATGAAGATCAAACAATTGAGGATTTTTAATGGCTTTATCGGGGCTATATAGCATTTATATAAATGCTTTATTTTTAAACTCTCACTCTCT
>JBAJNP010000444.1:0-10100 GCA_036877545.1 Yasuhikotakia modesta | reverse complement strand
CACACACACACACACACACACACACACACACACACACACACACACACACACACACACACACACACACACACACACACACACACACACACACACACACACCACTAGATGGAAACGTTGCTCTACTTTATCACGCCAGCAGCAAATTCCCAAATCTCTCCACAGCAATTTCACACTTTTTCAGATGGTGCGGACAAACAGCGCCGAACGGTGACGAAATACATCTGCTCGGTGAAATAACCGATCCATCAGCCCTGAGTGAGGTTGTGAGGATGGGCATTGGCCATTTGGCCGTTCTGGGGTGAATGATCTACTTTTTCTTTGGAGTTGAACAAACAGACCACACACTTCTCCAACAAGTGCGAACACTCATATTTGCTTTATCATTGTTCATTCAGTTTCTAGATTTAAAGCATTTCAGCATTAAGTCAAACCCTTTCTTGCAAATGTATAATAATTGTAGAAAGTAAATCGCATAAGAAGTTTTAATTTGTTGTAATGAGATTTGATTGTGGTGTGTTAGAGCATCTATAAAACTTCTCACCACAGTGGAAACATATTTCTGCTTTTTGAAACAGACGTTTACAATCACACAGCAAAATGAAGACACAAACCCTGCAAGTTCTTCAATACAGACTTGATCTGAAAGATGGGAAGAGGGCGACAGGAGAATAAATGAACCGACTGATGCCATGTGACACGGGGAATAGGGGCTATGTAGGTTGAAATAAGTGGGTGATGTTTGTCTGTGGTGACAGGGAAACCACATAATGACACTTAACTAAATGGATATTATCTGCTTCCCTGCAAACCTACACTGTGGTACGAAATATCAAGCATTTCCAAGAGAGAAACGTACAACTGGAATACAAATATGCTATTTTGTGGAGCAGTTAGCGCCACGCCAGATGGAATTACGAAAGCAGTTGTTGTTTTCAAACAGGTTTCCTAAACAGTCTCCACGGGTTTAACTAACACTGCTGGTTTAGCCAAGGTTGCTATGTTGGGCCACTCAAACAGAGCCACAGTATTTACACATTTCTGAGATATCATCTGACAAAGGCATTCTTTTCGTTGTCTCTGCCCATAAAACTGGGTCAGAAGAAAGTATTTTAATATTTTAAAAGAACACACATTACATATATCAGGTTCTTTTCTAATTACATCAAAAACGCAAACTCATTTACTGATTACATACAAGGGAATCAGCGTGTTTGTTTTCTAGCCCCATGGACCCAGGAAAAAATAGAGGCCCAATGAGCAAATGAGGTATAATTGTTTCAGTTTTCTCAGTGATCTTTATCCATCCGCTGTTACCCTGAAGGCTTCATTCTGACCTCGAAGGCAAAGCAACACACACTCATCCAGCTGCAGACACAAAGAAGAACTACAGCACAAATCTGGACAGAGCCAGAGGGTCCAAATGCTTTTCTTCACCTCCTTCTCCTCTGAATAAAAATATTAGTGCAGATGATTGGTTTCAGGCCTGATAGTGTGATCACGGACCTCTGTGTAGGAGGGAGCCGTGATGTCATTCTAAAAATGTGCACCACTCATGCACAAAAAACCTGATCAGGCAGGTTAACTCTTGACTTACGGAAAATGACATCCTTGATTCATGTGACCTTCTTTCCAGGGAAAAATGATGCTTATAAGTGGGCAGATAAAATCTCAACATGAGAGTTTTGAATAGAACTGTTGGACTGAAAGCAGAATGGATTAATATTAAAAGGAAAATTATTTTCTTTATAAAGTAATGACAGCCTAATGTTAAATAATAGTAAATTAGTGTGAAATACCTCTGTTACTCCCTTATGTAAAGTGCTTAAGGGTAAATGCATGTAAAAATATGGTGTCATGTTTTATTATATATAAATATGCTAATAAGGTATTGTTATCTGATACATACAATGTTACCATCCGAGATGTTTAAGGTAAACCATTCTGTGTTACCAACGCTTGTAACTGTATACATGATATGTGTTACATCTTACATAGTGAATGCATGTCTTAACCTTTTAAACTCTGTTAGAGTCACATCCATATTTGAGGTTAACAAACATATATGAGATAAGATATATGAGAGTATCTATGCAGTGAAATAATGTTTAAACATTTTTAGTGGTTGTAAAAATGTTTACATGTTTGTATGCGTCACTAAGATGTTTGTTTCTGCCCTTTATTTCCCAATCTGACCTCAGTGCTGAGTCCAATTTACACAGTTCAATTGTGTTCTGAGTTTTCAACCTTTTCAAGGTGTTTTATTCTGAAGGAAACAAGCAAGAGCATGTGAGATAATACACTCAGTGGGAATTTTGCTAAAGCACACGGCTGTAGGCTTGTGTTTGTATCCCATGACCGAGCTCAGACACCATTTCTGCATTTTCTGCACAGTTTGAGGTAAAATCTGTGGAATAGGTTTAAACATGATAAAATACAGCTAAGCAAAACTGAAATACTGCACTGAAACACTACGGGAATACTGCACTATCATTGGCAGGTAACAGCAAAATTAAATTAGCCAAAATATGAAATAACCGCATGAGTTGGAGGATGTGTAGAACTTGGTGAGTGATGTTTGAATTCTGTAGAGATCTGCAGAGCTTGTGGAGCTCTGTGTGGGTGCAGATTCCGTGTGGGCCTATTAACATGACAAGCTAAACAGCAGAGCCTCACACTGTAGACGTTAACCTCTGTACTAAAGCCACATCTCCACTACTGTGCCCACACAAGCAGCATACAATCAGATCACAGAGTGGTCCAATGCTGCCTTTAAACAGTACAATAAACAGACGTAATTCAAGAGAGAAAACGAGAAAGACAGATGAATAGACTGAATGATCTTATGTAAGAAGTGTACGGAGGCTGTTTGGGTCAAAATAAGTGGGTGCTGTTTGTCTAAGATTCAGGAAAACCACATAATGACATTTAATTAGATATTATTTGGATGATGGTTTGAAAGAGTATGTGACACTGATGGTTTGGGTAGCTGAGTTAAGTTCTGAATAGCTGAATAATAGGTGCTCTGATCAGCCATTGGTTGTGAGGGCCTGTGAACTGTGAGATGATTGGCTGGCAGTTTACCTGGCAATAAAGGTGTGAGAAGTCACAGTTAGGGTGTTTATATGCGCTTCAGTGAGCATGAGATGTGTAACACAGGCTCATGGATGTAACAGGAACTCATACATCATTAAACCATTTTGACTTCATTCCAATATTCAACAGGAAGTGCTAGTACATCTGCAGGGATCCTGAGCTGTGATTGGTGCATTCAGCTGTTGAATGTCACATTAAGGTCAGAAATCACACAGAACAAATTGTACAAAATGTTGTGCAGTTTAGTAATGCATAACACATGAATGAAACGAAGAAGAAAACAAGAAAAAGCAACCATTTGTCTAACAGTTGCATGTAAATACAACCTGATGAAACTATTGAACCTGCGCCTGGGAATGAATAATTTTTGCATTGTGTTTTCAGTCACTCACTGTAGTGAATGATGTTGTTTTCTCTTTGTTTTCCAGCTTTGCTAGCCAGACCTGTGAGCACCTGTGCAGCTCACCTGAGATCACTTTTTTAATTTAAGTGTTTATGTGAGGCGTAAGCAGAAATGGATTGGTTAAACAGATGCAACGAGGCAAATATCTAGCTAAACAGATATAAGAATAAATCGATAGAGGGAACATAAGGTGAAATTAATGGTTAAAAATATGAAAAAATATGGATACATCCTGCCAGTGTGAAAAGATAAAAACCTTTGAGTTACTGACTGAAATAAAAAAAACAACTGAACATTTACATATTCTTTCTGTGCTTGTCTAGGTCATGGCAAAAGATCATGTTAGACCAATACCAATCCAGTAACCTTTTGCAGCCCTGTGACCTTGTGATCTCTTCCCGGGTGCCTGTAGTGAGTGGGGGGTTAGGAGGGGGTGGGGTGTTAACCCCACAAGTGTAATCATTGGCTGAAAGGGCTGCAGTCAGCTGGCCTATCGTGTGAGCTCTCCGGGCGGTTATCCAGTGTTTGGCTCGGAGGGCGTGGGCTTGACATTCTCTGGCTAAAGCTCAGCTGGACTTTGAACACTCAGAGCTGGCGCAGAGATTCTTTAGATCTGAGTAGAGCATTATGGTTATTTGTCCTTATATCATGAAATCTTGGTTGGGAAATAAGTCAAGTTTAAATTGTATAGAAGACAGCGTTATTAAACCAGCTCAACACCTGTCTGCTCTGGCCGGCCCTTCCAATCCATGCGTTCTCCTCTCAAACACAATACATTGAATAGGCGAATAAGTGTTTTGAATGGCTACAAGAACACATTGAAATGCTTGCGCTGCAAATGGCCACAAATGCCCCAGGCTGCTAAAACTTTACTACACGGTGACATCATAAGCTTTATACCATGTGGGCTTGATTTGGGCTATTCTTCATATAAGACACAATTGATTTCTGATAAACAAATCAAACAGATGAAAAGTTTATCTCAGTTTTCTTCAAAAGGAAATTCAGCTGTGGTAAATAGCGCCCATTTAGAGATTTAACTATTTGAACCGTATAAAAAGATGTTATCTAAACCAATCAGATTACATCATATATTCTTTGTGACCCCGCGCAGTTTCTTACAGCTTAAGACATTGGCAGGACTCAGAGTTTCATTCTGTAACATCTAAATATTAGCATTTATAAATGTCTTCATACATATACATTATGGTCTCCTTGACTTTTTATTAGAATTCCTGAACTCTCGATGCTTATTTCTCTGGTGCAACTAAAACATGCAGTAATTCAAAGAGAGACATTTTTACAGGGCCCTATTGTTTTCTGAGAGCTAGTTTGGGTTATTAGAAGAATATACCAAGAGCTTTCCAAAATCAGTCTGCAGATGACAATGATTTATTTCCTCTTACTAAAGCAAAGAAGCACGAAAGTTCTTTAACCTCAAAAACCGAAATCTCCTAAAGGACAAAATCACACAGAGTTGAGTGGCATTAGCGCACTGTAACACACTACTGAGTGTTCTTGTGCTAATAAACGTGTTAATTTGTCACAGATTAGAGACATTCTTCTCTAAATATTTCTACTTTTGCAGTATCGCATGCAGCTTTTTTCCATTTGTTTTTTTGTTCTTTAAACTCTGGATGTGAGGAATTCATCACAGTAATTGCTAATGTTTTCTGGAACGATCCTTCTATGAACTTCAAAGGATAAATATTAATGTGTGCAAACAAAGCCAGATGACCTGTGCTGTCCCTGAAGGCCACGTTGGATATGTGGTCAGGAGATAAACCAATATGATAATCAGAGGCTTTTGAAGTGATTTTAAAAACTCCACAACATAACACTGAACAGATACGGTTGAGGCCCTGATTTTGGAATTCTGAGAATGAATGTAAGGATGGATAAGCAAGTTGGCCGCTTCCAACCTCATCCAAAATTTAAGACAGTACAGAACTTCTCAAATGTCACAGATCCAAACATTCTCACAGCCTCCTCTGCGTAATTGTAGTTCACGCAGGCAACCATCAAGCGTATTGGCTTAAATCATATAAAACAGAACTTCCTGTTTCTTAAAGATCTTTTCCAGAAAACACTTACTGTCGATGAACGAGTGCAGCTATATGAAATATGCTACAGCACAAGCATGTTTGCTGAATCAGCGCCTGACAAAAGCAACGGCTGTTTCTCACATGCTTTGGTTCATAAGGCCATTCCACACATCCCATTCAGAGCTCTGTGTTGTGGGAGGGTTCCATCATCGGCCCCTAATGGCTCTTATCACTCATTTGATGTGGGATGGGGATTAGGAATATAGAATCCTCCCTTTTCTGCTGCCATAGTAACAACTGTTACGGCTGTTTCCCAGCTAACAGGAAACAAACATGTAACATTGTTTCAGAACATTGTCTTTTTTACATGTATGTAAAATATGTATCATATTAATCAAAAACGTTATTCTTATTTAACATTACAGAATTAAACATGTTCAAATAACGTTCACACAAGGTTAACGCAGCATTTAAAAAAACTGGACATTTAAAATCCTAGAACTTTTATAATTAAAATGAAATGTGTTTGTTACTTAATGAAAACGTTAAGGAAACGTTCCTGCAACCAAAAATGTAAGATGGGTTATGATGAGACATGTAAAGTGCACATATTAGCCTGTCACTGGGTCAGTTCCCTTAGAAAGTACACCTGCTGTATTTATGAAAACATACCTTTATTGGAGAGTGGTTGTACAATTTAATTGTACAACCAGCAATTTAATTGTACAACCAGCGACAAGTTAATGTTGAGACAAGACTTCATTGTCTCATCAAAATAAAAGGCATTTAAAGTTTTTAATAAAGAGCTACAGAAAGTAAAAGAGCCTTTGCACAGAATTTTAAAGGCATCAACTGTCAACTTTCACCCTGATAAACTGCTGCCCAATGAACACCAGACATAACTGTTGTTACTAATCAGCAGAACTCAAACTCAAACAGCAGAAACTTAAGAGAATCTGAAGAACTCATTATAAGTTGTTCTTTTACAGTTTATGTAACTGTAATAAGATCAGCACCAAACGACACTGGGATGATACAGAACCACATGCTCTGTGAGAGGACATACTTCCTGTATATGTGTGTGTATGGTTGTGTGTGTGTGATTCTGAAGGCAATATTATCTGCAGACTGGAGACAGTCTCTTTACAAACAACCCTTCCACCCAATCATGAGACCAGCCATGCTATCTGTCTGTATCTGTCTCCTTCTGTCTCTCTCTCTCCTCCGTTAGATTGAAAGAGGAACTTTTAACCACTTCCCAGTGTAGAAGTCATGGTTGTGCTGATTCACTGAGCAACAAACACTTTCTACCCACAAACTTTAAAAACATCTCAAATATGTGTCAGAAAAAATGTTTTTATAAAGTGTTCAAGAAAACAAAACAGCAATACATGAGTATAAGGGAAAATTTATATTCTTAAAAATTAAAATGAACCGTGTTAATTGTAAATAATCCATTGTACTTGAAGCACATAAACAAATTTGTGAAGGGACTTTATTATAGTCTGACCAATGGCAAAGAGGATAGTTATAAGAAACAAAACAATCACAAATTTAGCAATTTTGGCAGATATAGTGCTGAAGAAATGACAAACTTTAACACTTAAAAGTGCTGCTATTGCTTCTGTTGTAAACATTTAATTCTGTACATCTACAGCTGATAATACTGACAGAGTTGCAAAACCTAAGTATTTTTAACTGGCCTCTGGTTTTGAGCTTCTGATAAGCAGTTTAATAGACAGCAGTACGTTTTTTTTGTTTACGCATCATTCTCATGAGTTTAAAGGCATTAAATGCTGATCTGTGAGCAGCTGTGGGCAGATAGCCCCCTTTCACCAACTTGGCCCTGATAGTGTCCAGAGTTATATTTTGTTTCATTGCTGCTATGAGACTGAAATAAAATACATTTAAATCCACAAAGTGCTCAGACATACAGTACAGATCCAGGACTGTTGCTGCAACTCTTAAACGTACCCAAATCAGTTAAAGGTTGGGCTTTGATATTTTTACAAAGGTCCATAATATTTTTTACAGACTGTCACTGGCGCCTCACTGCTCAACCAATATCAAAGTTCACTTTTTTAGCATCATTGCACAAATGCTTTTCCAATGCATCACACTTCAATGTATAAAGCATCACATCTGTGGTTTGGTTTGTAATATTGTCTTGGTTTTTATTGTGTGCATGACTCAAATTCTTTGGTTAATCCATAATTAACCATTTAATCTGGCTTTTAAACAAACAACTTCAAACCACACCCCTGTGTTAGTCTTAGTGTGACATCATCAATAAAAACACCAATCAGAATCACACATGTCAGACAGAAAAGCCATTTTGTTATATTATGTTGTCAAGACTAAAAGATAAATGGTAGGTAATTAGACATAGTTTCCATAGTAAAAAGTTTGGCATGAGCATTTAACTTGAGGTATTAACGTTTATGCATCGCTCACACAAAGGAAGTTTGACTGACAGAAGAAAATGCAATACGTCATGAAATACAAATGCTTATTGCTGTATTTTAATGTTAAACTTTAGAAAACATTAAAAAATGCTTAGGACTTCATATTCTTTAAAATGATGCAGTAATGTTAGTAGAACCATTTTAACGCTATTAAATAAAAAAAAATTATGCCTAGTAGTAAGTGGAATGTATTAAACATTCATTCTATTAAGATAATATTGGTATACATGTAATATAATTTAGAGATTATCTTGGTAATCGCAAAACCAAGCAATAATGCATTGCAACATGTTGTCCTGAAACATATATAACTGTCTGTGTTTTGAAACATTGACATGTTGTCACTCAGACTTTGTAAGGTGATTTTGAAAGTAATTTAACTGTCACTTTTTAATAAACAGCAGATGTAAATAGCAGTAGCAAACTTACAGGACACCAACAGGCATTCACAGGTCCATTATATTTCGAGAATATTTAACAAACTTTTTTTGACAAATAAACTTTCCATGTTTCCTTGAAGAATGGGTAATAATATTCAAAAATGTTGAAGGTCTCTGCTTATACCAACAGCTTCATGGCTTGTCTTTAGGACAATTAAAAGGGACAATTTAAGACAAACAAATTGACAATTGTGTTGTATTATTCATTCCCACACACTACCGGTTGTTACGTCACTAAGTTGTAGTGCACTAAAATGCCCTTACAATCCTCATCAAACAATCACCAAGACCATAAGACTCTTAGCATCTGTACGTACCCCATGCCTGGCACTGGACTGGGTCAGCGGGCCGAGGCGTACCACAGTTGAAGAACTTTGCTCCTCGTCAACAGATGGAAAAATCTCTCCAAAATCTCTCCACCACACTCCAAAAGCGACTGTTTGTACTGATCAAAAGCTGCTGTCAGGGAATGAGATTCACAAACTTTCCTTGAGGACAAATGACATGTGAAGAAGAGAATGTCTTCTGACAGGCTGATAAAATGACCAACTTACCATTTTACACTATCATACACTCACAATGTATGATGTATGCGTGGCTATGTGTACTTTAATTTGTGTGTGATTTCTGCATCTGTATTGTAATGCAAAAGGAACTAATGCAGATTGTTAACATGCCTTTCACTAACATTTGATTAACTCATAAGTTTAACATTCAATGAAGTTAACACGGATCAGATCAGATGTCTGCGACATTAAAACAGTCCAGTGAAAACAAAACTGTTTCAACTCAATATTGAAGCTGTCTGATTCTGCAGCAGTGAATCAGAAATGCTGATCTGTGTTTCTGTATGACAAGCGCAATGGAGACACATTGCATACATCTTAGTGTGTGTGTGTGTGTGTTTGTATGGATAGGCCAGAGGCATCCATGTTCCTGCATGTGTTTCTCATTCAGTGTGAGCAGCGCAGGAGTGTTGACCCCATCACGGAAAGCTCACTCACATTTCCTCTTAGGTGTCTCCCAGGCAAACACAACCACCGCTGATGACCCTGTTCCTCTCTCTGTTTCATTCTGACTGTTATCGTCTGTCTAAATATAGAATATATATGATGTTGTGTGTGTTTACACACTATCTCACTATCTATCTCACTTCTTTTGTGGTAGATGAATGCCAGGAACGAGGTTTAAGATATCTCAGCCAGCAACATTCATCAGAGAGAAAGTGAAAGATAAGACATTTAAGTTAGGACATAAGAAACTGAAGTGTGGTTTGTTTATTCTGCATGTGATTAGTGATAATACATGTTATCCCCTTGTAGAACTATCACACACACACACACGCGCACACACACAAACACGCGCGCACACACATACACACACACGCATACACACACACGCACACACACACACGCACACACGCACACACACAGCCGCATGACAGAATGACACATTCTGTTCTGATGACATCAGCATAACACCCCCCAAAGTTGAATTATCTTAGCGACTCATGGTCAGTGATCGCACAGCTTGTGTTTGTTTGAAATGAGGTCTGTTGTTTGTATTAGTTGTTTGTAAGTCATGGTAATTGCTAATTCCATTATCCGATGTTTAATTTGTAATGTCATCAAATTAGCCCCGAAGCTACAAATGA
>JBAJNP010000443.1:20661-96245 GCA_036877545.1 Yasuhikotakia modesta | reverse complement strand
TAATACAAAAATACTAATACAGGGAAATACTAACACAATAACCAAGTAGCAACATTAACACGTTATTACAGTTTATCGACTGATTCCAAACTTTTATAAAGGAAATAAATACTTATTCCAGTTGGACTAGCATGGACTAGCCCTTTGATGTAAACAGTGTTGTTTGGGATTGTGAATTCTGTTTTGATGTTTTCTTCTTGAGTTTTAAGACTGCATTTTGACATCACAACTTCCCTTGACATTGTTTGGAAAATTTGTCTCCTCAGATCCTAAATGTTGAGCTTTATTGCAAAACAGATTCAACAGTTTTCTCTGAAAGCATCTTAGCGTTTACATGTTGTGGTAAAAACAAACCGACCTTCATTTTAATATGCTCTCTCTTCACAAGGGAGGGATTACTTTATATAGTGGTGTATTATTTAGAGACTGAAATGACTAGTAAGAGTTAGAAGAGGGAGACACAGCTTAAAAAGGAGACATAGTTCTCATAAGATACAAATATACTGCAAAATAACTTCAGTGCTACCAAATGTAGGAGGCCTCATTTTTAGTTCAAAGTCAGAAGAAAATGTTTTTTAAAAACAAACTATTTTATATTGGAAACTTTCTGGTGCTTTGCCTGTAAGAATTCTGTGTAAAGGCCATTCATTTAATTAGCACAGATAGTGACTGCTGGCATAACAGCTCAAACATATAGATCATTTTGTAATATAAAAATATTATGTAAAGATTTAAGCAAACTGTATGTGATTCAGTTTTGGTTGATGGGCATCAAATTTCACATGTGAACAATAAAATCACAACTCTATAGAACAGAATGCTATAGAGTCAGTCACTGTCAGATTAATCAGTCTTGAGTCTGATTGACTGGTTTTGACAGAAAATCATGGTGAATGCAAAGAGAGCACGTAACCAACCAACATACAGCACAAATAAATGTGCTTTTCCAAAGGCTACAAGGAGAGAAAAAATGAAAGCAAATAAAACAGCAGCCAACAACTGGCTAGAGTTTAAATCAGTTTGAATCAGAAGGAGTCCATGGAGGTGGAATTGCCTGATTCTGATGAAGTTTCTCATTTTATGACCTTTTATCCCAATTTAAAATGAAAGTGTAATATTTCACAACCAACAACCAACAACATTTCCATTGAGTAATAATAAGTAAGAAGAACTTTCAAAACGTTGTTGCATTATCCATTTTGTTTGGTTTTAAGAACGCTATTTATTGTATAATTGGAGCTTAAGTTTAACAGTTTACTTAAGTTTAATGTTTTTGATATATGCTGTATAACGTTCCCTGTTAGCTGGGTCATCATCACAATAAAAGCTGAACCCTGACCCCCTTGTGATTTTGTTTTGGCATTTTTACCTTTCAACACAATCTGACAGTCGAGATGCTAAGCTTGACGCTGGGGCATCATGTCCACCAATGGCGTAAAGGAACCCATTCCATGTTGCTACGCCAACACCGCCTCTGCGTTTAGACATGGGCGCACAGCTGCTCCATTTGTTGGTGTGAGGATCAAAACATTCCACTGATTTCAGACATGAACTTCCATCCCTGCCACCTACAGCATAAAGCCTTAAAGGGCCAGACACAGTAGAAAGAATGTTACACTTTACACATACATATAAAGGAGTTCAAAAGACAAAAGGTGCATGGTTTCAAAAACATACTTGCTGTTTAAGACTGCAACCCCCACAGTGCTGCGGGGTGTTGCCATGGATGCAACAAAGCTCCACTGGCGAGCCTGAGGGTCCCAGCGCTCCACGGTGCTGAGGTAACTCCACCCATCATGACCTCCCACTGCATACATAGGTCCTTCTAACACCGCCACACCTTCACAAACACACACACTGTAAGTTCTGTAAACTGCTAAAAGATTGACCAGAGTCCTATGAAGGTATCAAGCGATGCTTCTTCTCACCCAGGCCATGTCTGTGAGTGGACATTGGTGGCATGACGCTCCAGCTCTTGCTGCGGGGGTTGTAACACTCCACCGTGTTGAGGGTCTTCAGGCCATCTCGCCCACCCACCACATAGAGACGATCATCCAGAACAGCCACTCCGAACTGCAGCCGCCTCCCGCTCATGACAGCCACCTGCCTCCATGTGTCCCTCCGTAAGCAGTACTGCTCAATACTGGTGGCCCCTTTAAACAATTACACTTGATTATAAACACATCTGGACCTTCACACACAACCAGAACACGATCCAGTAGAACACTAATTTACATTTAGATATCTAGTGGCCACTCTTGTCTTCACCCTGTTGGGTGAGCTTAAAATAACTATAAGTATATGCTTTTGAAACCAAATAGATGTTAGTTTATCTGCTAAACAAAAAATACAAATGTGTTTATATGTTTAGAATGTATTCACTTATCAAGACTTTATTTTAACAAATATAAAATACAAATGTAATATTAAAAGTATTTGTTAACAATAATGCACAATGAACAGGGTTAATGAACAACTGTATTTGTTCCCTAAGAGAAACATAGTTTTACATTGTCATTCCACTATCCGTCTTTAAAAAATGACTAAAAACACATATTCTGATAGTACCTGCCCAATCAATATCACTCATCCTACTGCTAATACTTTTTTCCCTTTTTTTTTCCCTTCTTCCATTCTTTCAAAAAAACAGGAGGGGAAACAATTGTAAATTATTCTATGGTAGGCTAGGGAAACTGGCACTTGTAAGACAGTTGCTTTTTCCAGTTGACTTAGCGTTTCTATTGTTCCTTCATTTGTAAGTCACTTTGGATAAAAGTGTCTGCTAAACGCATACATGTAAATTTACATTTAATTGTCTTTGTTAATGTTAGCTTTTACTGTTAATAAATGATATCTATTGTAATGTGTTACAGATTAGAAATGAAAAAATAGCTTTTGAGACTTAGAAGACAAAAATGACTAATTTTCAAGATACATTATCTTAATATCTTATGCAACTTTCTTTTTAAAAAAATTTGCTGATTTGAGGGATATTTAAAATGTTCACTTGAAAATAGGATAAAAATACTGATTAATATTAGGAGAATTTTTAAAGAGCTAAATAGGACCTATGAACTAATATGAGGAAGTGGGCACTTCCATGTTCTATTTTTATCCTAGACAACAACAAAATTGTTTTCTATTTTAAAACTGATGCTGCATACAATGAGTAAGTCTTTCAGTAAGGAAGATATACCGGTGCTTAACAAAACCTTACAAACATACCTCAGAACCGTATATAGACCTCATGTAATCTAAGACACCACAAACTAAAACCTACACGAGTCACCTTTAACACAACACAGCTTTGCCTTCAGCTAATACAGTTTACCAATACTGTACACCTCCAGGTTCATTTAATATAACACATAATTCAGCTGTTTCTGTTCAAAACCTGCCAGGTTCTGTATCTGCAGGTAGACAACCAATCAGCATTTTCCCCATCGGTGACACAACACAAACTGGTTTAAACACACTGGCAGTACCCCAAACACTTCAAATGGCTTAAAACTGCATTAAATCGAAAGGTTATCATTGTTAAATGGAAATAGCAGTACACTGATAAAAGGAGTCTGAGAAAGTGAGAGAAAGATTAAAAAAAGAAAAGAAAAGGGGGTGGAGAGGTTAAGTTTGGAGCTACCTTTTTATCAGATGATGTTTGCCATTCAAAGCAGAGGCAGACTGACCTTCAGAAACATCATCAAAAGAGATTTAGATTTACCTTTAGTGGCGTCCATGCCACCCACAGCGAAAAGTGCCCCTACAGTGGCCTTGCGTGGGCGTGTCCTTGGGCTTTGGAGGAGTGGCCGCCTCTCTGGTAACAAATGATACTTCATGGCCTCCATCACCAACCGCTGACACTCCACGCTGTCCCTCAGCAATGGATTCGCCTCCATATCTGCTAAAAACTGCATAAACAAAAGACAATAACTACACACACAGCAATAACAAATAGCTATTTGTTCACCAATTTATATATATAAATATATATATATAACTCTTGTAGTTGCAGCTCAACTGGAAGAGCATAGCACTAGCAACTTCAAGGTCAAGGGTTTGAATTATAGGGGACGCACAGGGCTCACACCAGTAATCTGATTTTAAATGAATAATGTGAAGTACAGAAATATATAGTGCAATATATATAATAAAGACCAATGAGCTACCAACCACAACTTGAGAAGATCAGAAAAGCTTTGAACCTTCCAGCATAAGATGAGGACCAGCCAAAACTCTCAATAACTAATCTGGCTGCAATTGACGTACCAAGTCTGCACATTAACAAGCATATCACAAATGCAAAGTAGTACCAGAAGACCACGTCAGTCCTGGATTTTGTTAGGAGCCATGTGATAAACCCCAAAATTATCAGGAATCTTCAGGGATGAGATTATAGTTGAGGTTTGTGGATTGAAAACCACTCAGGTGACCTCACAACTGTCAAGCAGGGTGGCAGCAACATCATATCCTGCGGTTGGGTTTTCAGCAGGAGCAGGAAAGCTTCCTGGCAATGTGGAAACAGTCAAATACATGCAAATCCTCCAGGAAATATGGTTTCAGTCAGCCAGAGATCTCCATGTAAGGCAAGATTAATTTTCCAGCAGAACAATGGTGCAAAGCACACAGCAAAACTATGAAGGAACGGTTTGAAACAAGAAGGTTCATTTCCTGGAATGGCTCAGCCAGAGCCCAAAATTTAATCCAATTAAAATTCGGTGGAACAATCTAGAAATTGCAGTCCAGGAACTCTCAATTGAATTTGGAAACAATCTAAAAGAAGAAAGTTCATAGAGGAATAATCCAGAAATACTTCAGACTGTAACTGCTGCTAATGGACTTGTGCAAAGACAAGTAAATATCTCTGCAAATTAGGCATTCGTTCAAAGTGTTTATTGTCATATGCACAGTGAGGAAACCAAGTTTCCCTGTGCAATGGAAAACTTACTTTGCTGTTGACACTGAATGCTACATACATCAACCACAAGTAACAGCATCATTCATTCATCATGGAGGTATGACGGTTTTGTATAAAAATTATTATGGATAAATAACTAAATGATTGATTTTTATTCATTAATACTAAACTTATAATGTTACCCCTTACAAAACATAGCATTACAAAGTTCTACAGTATTTATTTTGTTTTCCAAGGAAACAACTTTAAAGAACACTATAGTATTACTGTGACCAGGTCAAAAGACATGGTATTACAAATATCACAAAGATTTCATTGAAAGCCATTTAAAAAATTAAGTCATTAAAATTATTTACTGCATATTTATTCAAAACCTTATGAATAAATATGCAGTTTGTCAACATTTTAAACAGAAAAAAATGGCAATTTCTGAAGGCACTATAAATTACTGATGAGCTTGTGCTCTATACATTTCTCATCATTCATACCCTTTTAATGTGTCCACCTTCATAAAGAAAATCCTCAGACCAAATAGAAAAATATTTAAATACAGCTCCGGCACAGCCTGAGAATAGATTTCCAATAACCTACCTCCTTTTTTGACAGGACATCGTTAAATTTCATAGCCGCAAAGAGCTAAAGAATACAGCAGGCTCCAAACCAAACCCTTCACTTCGACCACTTAAAGATACACTTTGATAGTCTGACAGTGTTGAATCCATCTCAGCTTCTCAGCACCTCAGGAGAGACTCGGGGGACAAGAACAAGCTTCAGGTGAAGCTTCTGACAAAAGGTCCAACCTACATTTCTTTTTAAAAGGAGGGATTTCCAGTGAGGGGGTGCTTGTGTCCCTCTGGACCTCCAAACAGAATGCAGAGATTCAAATATAGGTTACAACTCCTGAGTAAATGCTTTAAAGAAGCAGGAACAGCCTCACACACAACCCATTTCCTGCTACAACTCAGAATCATTACCACCTCATCCATAAACATCACATGGGGCATTTGTTATTCTTCTTCTTTCTTGTGTCTTTTTCCCATAATCCTTTTCAAGTGACACCTCTTGTGGCGCTGTTAACGAGTCTTCGCTCTGTACATTCATCCTCTCATCTGCTCTGTGTATCTCAGCTGGCCAGTAAATGGAGAGGATTTTAATTAGAGGGGTGCCGGGTATAGTCACGGTAATGACAGTGTAATGAATTCTGCTGCAGAGCTATAGCCCCACAGAGACACTCGGTATAGGGGTGGCTGGTCTGCTCAAAACCTTGACTGACGCAAACCAAAGGATTATTCATAACAAATCAATAAGTCTGGCAACAGTTCAAAATCAATGTCATCATGCCAGGTAGGATCAAAACAGAATGCATTATACATATGATTGGTTAAGCCACTTTCAAAACATTTTTACATCAGTTGAATTCTCCATGGATGCATCAAGATTTTAATCTGGAAGATCACACACACACACCACATAAAACATGCATTTACATGCAAATCTGCAAAGCATGCATATGCATGCATGTGGATGCCCATCTAACAATGCATTTATCAGGATGATGTGTTGTACAGTGTTTCATGAGATATGAAATAATGTGAGTGTGTGTGTGTGTGTGTGTGTACCAGAAGTCAGCACCATCTTTCTGAATCTATAATCACATCCATCACGACTCCCGTGAAAGAGTTAGAGCTCCAATATTCCCCCACACGTACAACACCACCTCCTTCTCGCTCCTCATCCATCACCCCATTCCTTTGAATCTTCCCCCCCCCTTTTCTCCTTCTCCTCTTCATGTTAAAAACAAAAGCTAATCATTTCCTTCTTTCAGAAAAGAGCCCATGTCACGTACAATGAACAAGTGCATCTGTCACAAGCTCCAATCGATCATTCCTACTCAACGTGAATACTGAGAAAACATGTTGGAAAGAAATGAATGTTCCGGAGTTGAGCCGGCCGGACCGCAGCTAAGAAAGCTTTTCTTCCTCTCACTGGAGAGCACAGAACAACCGATTTACATTTAGATGGAACTGAACAAACTGAACAAAACTAGCCAGCCGTGGTAGAATGTTCATCTGGAATTATTTAAATATTTTTACCTTAGTGGGGAGCGACAGAAAAGTAGAAAGAGAAACAGGCAGTGCAGAAGAATTTATAAAGCATCAAAATGAAAAAGTGAAAAATGATATTAAAGTTGTAAAGGTATTAAACTGCAGATGGTTGAGAAGGTTCAAGCTCATGACGTGTGCATATCACCAACTGATGGATGTGGTCAGAGGAGGCTTTAGTGTTTTTAAGATATAAGCCAAGAAAAATCTTTGTGTGTGTGCGTGTGTGAGACATGAAGAATGTGATAAGAGAGGAAGAGACACAACAACGTCTTATCACACTCTCCAGGCTCCAAACACATCCCATGACTGAGTACACAGCCTCATAGCAGAGCAGCACTGACCTTCAAACACACACACACANACATACACCCCCCCCCACACACACACATACTAAAGAAACCAACTAATAATGTAGCTAAAAATGTTATTTTGAATGTCCTAAGAATGTTCAAAACATCCAGTTTTTTAGTCATTGTATTAATGTTAATGCTTGGTTATAGAAATGTTATTCTGAATGTTATTCTGACGTTTTATAATTCTGTTACACTTCTGTTAAAATATTCCATTAAAAGCTTAATCAAATTTTTAACAATGTTTTTTTACATAACAGCTAAACATAATGTTTAAACCATTTCAAAAGAGTTACTGCCAGAACATTCATTGACAACTTGAAGAGAACCATTATAGGATCTTATCCAATATTCTGAGAACGTTCCCATTCAGTTCCCACATGTACTACATTCTAAAATTCGTAAATATATGTAGAACACAATTTATAGTGCAGAATCTACTACCACTGTCACCTAAAGAATCACCAAGACAACCAGGCTGTACAAATTGGTTAAAATTACGTAAACCATTGACACATTTATAGCTAGCAACCAGTTAAAGCATATGGGTTTATTGGCACAGATATTTTAAGGTTCATTTCAACTCTATCTCCCTTGAGTAATGAGGTTTTTTATCGCCACAGTAAAGCAAGCACGCATGTTAAGGACCCCATGAAATGACTTGAAATGGATTTCAAATTAAAACAGGAATTTAGGTTGGAACGTATCGAAGGTCTTGTTCAGTTTTAAGCCCATAGCTTTTTGTTTAACAGTTGTGATTTACTTATTTTATGCTATTGCTAGTCAGGAGAAATTTTAGGGGCAGTGACTTTCATTCTTGAAAGCAATTTATTAGAAAGATTGAGTGCATCTCATAAAAAAATCTCATATATTGAGATTTTCATCGTTGAAATCTTATCATTTACATTTTAAATGTATCTACTTAAGGTTTTGTTTTCACATTTAGGAGACCGCCTCAAAACAAACAAAAATGGACTAACTGCAAAACTTCAAAATGGTTTTAAAACATTATCTGTACAAAAGATGTCATCTGTGATGCATACATTACTGTGCATTGGATTTTAAAAGCATTTGTCTTGGTTGGAAAAATCAGTTCTAGATCTCTAGTAATGTCACAATGTTCCATCTTCAGCAAAAAGAAAAAAGACGTTCTCCAACAGATGGTGCAGCCCCCACAGAGCCCAGATCTCAACATCATCAAGTCAGTCAGGGATTACATGAAGAGACAGAAGCAGCTGAAACTGTCTAACCAACAGACAAACTGGCAAGTTCTTTAAGATGCTTAGAACAACCAAAAAACTGTGTGCTAAGTGAATCCCAACCTTTTTGACTTAAAAGCTCTTCACTCACAATTTCTACCCAATCAATCTTTCTAGAGCTTGGCGTAACTAGAAAGATGCATGTTATAAAAATAAGCATGTTATAAAAATAAATAAAAACAAACCTAAGTTTGGTTATTTATTTAAATAACCTAAGACAATAGTTAATTACTAGTTGTTTTAACTTGTAAAAAAAAAAAAAGCTTGTTTTATCATCTTGAGGATGTTATAAAAGCAAAGGACGTTTTTATTCTGTCTTTTTCATTCAAACAGAAAGGATCTGTATTTGCATGACTAGAAGTAGTTACCGGAATGAACGCAGCGTGGGCTGACTTGGGAAAATAAAAGACAAAGGCTATTCAGCCTTCGACTGCAGAACTGTAACCGTGACCTGAATCAAGCACCAACCACGGTGAGTGATGGACTGATCACCGAATGAACTGATTAATGCCAACAACGTTTCTGATGTTGATTTATGGTAGGATTGACCAAGTACCCAGAACAGCAGAATAAAAGATCGACACAGGGACTGACAGATGGATGGATGGGTGAACAGATGGATGCTCTACTGACCTGTGGTTTAAGCAGAGGTAAGCGGATGTGAGCGAGGAGAGCTGGGAGCTGTGATTGACGGGTGGGAGTGTCATGACGGACCCAGCTGAGCAGGGCAGTTACCACGGTTTCCTCTTCTGGAACGTTCATGTCATCAGAGGCTAATAATTTCTCCACCTCACCTGCAGGCAGAAGGAGAAACTCCTGGTGCCTCATGACCTCCATAAAGTGCTCCTAGAAAGAGAGAGAGAGGGAGAGAGAGAAAAGAGCAGAGGATGTGGTCATAAAATCAACATTCACAGAAATGCATCAGATTGTTCAGATATTGTGTGTGTGTGTGTGTGTGTGTCTTTGACTAATGGTCTTTTGGACTAATGGCAAGGTTTAGTGCATATGGAACAAAAGCTGTTTATTCAAGTTCATGTACTGAACAACAAAATACACAGTAAATGTGCACTTTTCTGTAAATTGTTTGACAAACGACCGCATGGCGAAACAATTCATATCAGTACAGCAACGGTTCGATAGTTCTGCAGAGCTAGAGTGTTTACACTGCACAGAACTGACCTACAAATGGTTTTCCTTGTTGTTGTTCCCTGATATTCGAAAATGTATTTCATTAACCTTAAAAGAAAATGGCATTTCAGCTTTGGTGCAGCATTTAATAAACATAGTTTAATAGTGGCTCATCCAATTAGGTTTCAGAGGCGGAGCTACCATGCCAGCAGCAATTACACTTACCAAAGACCACACAGCACAAACTGTACATTCAATATAAAGAGACTGGAGGCATAAGATGGACAAACAAGGGCAACGGACATTAGGGAGGAAAGAAGTAAAGTTAAAAAAAGGAGAAGTATAGACAGTTAGGAAACAGGAGCAGCGATGGAAAATCAAGCAAGTTTTCAACACAGTCTCCATGACAACCCCCCTGTTGAAAACTGTGGGCGGGCTATTATGGGTTATATTTTCTTGAATGAGTTTCCCTCAGGAGCACTGAAACATCAAACGCCGAGCGGAAAATGTGCAAAGAGGAACAGTAGCATGTCCAATTAAACACACTCGCCTCATTCTGGAAACCTTTTCCCAGCTGTGAAAAAACGTTCAATAAACGCACATCCACAGACGCTAACAAAGATAGCCAGATGGACACAGGCACCTATAGAAACCAAGGGAGACGCCCACATAGGCACAATATAGAAGCCTGGGGGTTGTTTAGTATGGAAGTCAGAACTTTAGGCACACGTGATGTATGTGATTGTGTACAGTCAATAGAGCCTCTCTAATTCGCTTGGCTATTAGTGCTTTGGCTCAGTAAACTGCAGGAGATAAATCTTTCAGAATGTGTTGTTTTGAGGGGATAAAAAACAGTATGACTGAAAGAAAAAAGATAAAAGTGAAGAAAGGAGGTTGCAAGAGCGGTGTTTTCTGAAGATAAAAAACAAAGAGGGTTTTAGTGTTTTCAAACTTTTGTTTTGGGAGTGAAAAATTCTTTTTTTTACTTTGCCAGCATATCCTTTGTACTCATTAGGGAGTTTAAACCCAGCTATCAAATTTAGTTTGTAAGAACGCTTTCCTCACGCTTTCATTAAATCATGAAAATTTCAGATTTTAGATGTTGCTTTAATGTTATTGCTTGGTTAGAAGAACGCTATTCAAGCATTTTGTTAAATCTGTAACATTCCACAAACAATCTAAAAATAATGTTTTTATATGTATATAACAGTCTACAAAATTTCTAAAAAGCTTAACCAGTGTTACTACAAGAGCATTTTGAGAACTTTTAGAGATGATTAGCCAACGTTTTGAGAACATTCCCTGTTAGCTGGGAAACTCCTGTAAATGTGTGAAATGTGTGAAGCTCACCATAGTGTAGTTGTGTGCGACCTTATGAAGATCCAGGCAGCCCTGGGCATCTGCAAAGGACCGAATGCCCAGACAGTTGGATGGATGGAGCTGTTTCATTAGGTAACTGCAGCAGGCCTGAACCACTGCAGATAGCTGCAGAAGACAGGAAGCAGACAGCAGACTCTCTATGGTGTCTTCTCTTAACTCCAAACGGCCTACAGAAAGAGAGAAAGAGGATCTGTGGAGGACTCACAAATGACTGATGGTGTTGTTTGTTTGCTCACAATGTTGATCTAGCACTCAGTTCTGTAAGGTTATTATGCAAATGAGATAATGACTCAATCCTGTCATGTCCTGTTACAATGGTTTTCTCCATTATTTGATTATCATTTGAAGAATTACTGCAGATGTAAAAAAAATGAAAATCAAGTGAAGCATAATTCATGCCTTAAAACCTTTTAATCTGAAGCTATTTAGTTTTAACTTCAAAGTCTTGATTTCATTTGTATGTGTTTAATCACAAAAAAAAAAAAATAGTTCCATTTGTGTTATTTAACAGTTGTGTTTTTAGTTATTCTGGGATGTGAAAAGAAATATCAGAAATATTATAAATAAAGAATTAGCAAGTGTCCATTAACATTTAACGTACAGTATGTGTGTCTGTCTGTCAAACAATAAAACACAACTTCTGTCCAAGTTAAATGTATTACCTGTATAAGCGTACTGTACCAATACCCATAATGCATCTGGGTCCACACCCTCCATTTTGACCTCCTCTTGTTTCGCCTCTCGGACATCACTAGTAAACATGGCCGCAAAGTAATCCGACACTGATGAGAGGACCAGCCTAAGAGAGACAGAAGAAAAAAAGATGATATGATAAGCACATCTTCTGAAATCACCAAATGACACATTTGTGTGCTGCTTGAAAAGCATGACAAACTTGAGAGGAAGACAGAGACAGATTACGGTAAGAAACCGGATTTATGGATCTGTTAACTGAAGCATGGTGAAATGAGGATTTCCTATTCAAATCCAGCTCTGCTGACAAAGATATTCACATACACACACTCGCTCAAAGCTTGTGGCTTTAAATCTATTAGACTCATAGACAAAATGCTAATTACTGTATCAGAGAAGCGAGTGTGTTTGTGTGCTTGTATTATAGCTCTGTGGTGTGTGTTTTTGTTGGATCTGTTTAAATTTCTAAGCCATTTTTTTCAACAGAGGAAATAAGAAAGTACTGCAAGTACTGTAAGTTATTTTGTTTTGAAAGCACTTGGCAGAAACAAGATCTATCTGAATTCTACCTACATGCCCAGAGAGAATCTGTGCACAGTTCACAATATCACATACTGGCACTGATGGCAGGGGAACCATTGGCGAAGAGATAGCGCATAATAATGCAGAACAGATTTAAATATAGCGAGACCCTTTTTCTTTTAAATGGCCAGTGAAATGAGGTGAAACTGTAAAAAATGACTCCGCTACAGGAGGTCAAACCAAACATTACATGAGCCTCACTTTCATTTCCTATTTGATTTTCAATAGGTTGGCAATCTCTGCAACTCGATTAACCAAATTGGGACGTTCAAATACAGTTGCTATATATTCTGTGATAACTGAAATAATAGAATGATATTGCTCTATTATTTTGATGTTGCTAGCGTCATGTTCCACTAGCGTTTAGTGTCATGAAAGCTTTTAGGCACTGCAATGTTTACAGCACAGGTTTAATTTTTCCCCTCAACCTTAACTGCAGTACATATATATATACGAATGAAGAAAAATTAAAGCAAGAAGCAAGAGGTTGAGAGAGAGAGAGAGAGAGATAGAGGGGAAAGTGACAGAGAGAAAGTACATTAGCAACTGTGAGATTCGTTTAGCAGCAGAGTAACACTCAGCATTTACCTTCCATCACTCTCCTTATGTTCATTTATCACACAGCAGATTGATTAAAAAGCCCTTCACTACACTGCACGCACACACACACACATATATTAATCTATTGGCTTCAAAAAGTTCTCTGCTTTTAACTCTTATTACAGTTTCACTGGATGACTGATTCAGCTTCTTTTACGTACTAAGATTTAGCTTCATTGTAAGTTCTTCCTTACATTACTGTCTGAGAGAGAGAGACAGCGAGAAGTAGAGTGAGAGAGAGAGTGTGTGTGTGTAAGCGAGGTACAGATGAGAGAGTTAAAGTAAGATTTTAGGTATGCATTTTAGGTTACAGATTGTAAATTGTACAGAAGCTATTCACTATTCTGTGCGTGTCAGATTTTACCTACATTGCAAAGACACAACAGTCCCCATGAGAAAAGCTTTAATACGCACACTTAATAATGTTGTTTCATAATGAAAACAAAAAGCGCAAGTGTGTGGCAAGTTTAGCTGATATTGTGAGGACCTGCCACAGTATATTTGCGTGAGGTTCAGTTCATAAAAATGTAAAGGCATGATGTATAAAATATACAGATATTACCCAGCATGATAGACAAATAAATAAAAAAAAATTACCTTTTTACATGCAGATAGCATTCTAGTATGGAAAAGTACACAAAGTTATTTAGTACTGTGTGTGTGGGGGGGGGGGCATGTGTGCCTGTGTATATGTATATGTGTGTGTCTGTGTGTGTGTGTGCTGGTGCATCATTATAAATAAAACACCAGCAAAATCCTCCAGCTGCCTCAGGCAGTCCTGCAATCAGCAGAACCAAACAAAGAGGGTGAGATGATGAAAAAGAAGATGAATAGATCAGAGAACAATAGAGAGGTAGAATGCCAACGTGTTGTTCTAGCTCTTCAAATTACAGAAATATTCTTCAGCATTAATCTGTGAGTGTGCATAATTGCTGTACGAGGAACTGAATGCTTGCTACTCTGAAATTATATTCTAAAAGATAAAAGACACAAACTCTGAAATCAGGATTTAAAGGAGACATGCAACAGAAAGATTCTTCCTTAAAATTTAAAAAGTTTAATGCATAAATAACAGAACCTCACTCAAGTCCATTCAAACTGTTTACGAAAACTGCTTAGAAAAAAACGGTTAGGATGTCAAATAACAGCATTTTCCTTTGTACTGTCTAGACAACGTTTCATGGAAATGCCTGAGCGGTTATTTGCTATAATGACTTTGCTGCACACTGTGGTGTTGATTTTTTAGCTTTAACTGTCCCTAAACCTCAGGTTAAAAAATGATATGGTTTTAGCAGCCCCTCCGGTTTAGCAGAACTGTATTGGTTTTACCTGGACTCTTTCTCATTCTATATGAAATGCGGTGGACAGATGAAATATCCACAAGCTAATTAAAATACAATAAAGTTTCATTTTATTGTATTTAAAAATGTTTCTATTTAATACTATTCATTTTTTTCATATTTCATTGCACATTGCTCTGGTGTTTGTTACCAAAAGTGTTTGTTTACTACTAGCTTTTTAGTTAGCAGTAATAATATTTGGCTGTTTGTGTGAAGTATTTGTTGCTGTTACCTGTGTGCCGGTATTCTGCGGTCCCCAGCGAGCAGCACAACGTCACACAGTTTCCTGGTCCTCAGGTACGCCTCCATGCGTCTGAAGGTGTGTTCTGCGTGACTGTGCGCCTGGAAGTGTTCATCTGCTACACACGGCTCCATTGACGCACATGAGGACAACGTCACGCTGCTGTTAGATGTCCTGAAAACATGTGAATGTTGTGTTAGAGAGTCAATCTGGTTTAATGCTAAAACTGGCTAAACAATATAACAAAAGTTTGATTCAATTCAAAGCCCTCCATTTGGTATTTGTATGTATTTAAAATTACGTTGGTAGCCTGCTAACACTTGTAGGTTGTAAGAATGTTTCTTTAACATTTCCACTCAGTAACAAAAACTTCAAAAACATTACCTTGAAAGTTCTAAGAATGTTTAAATGTCCATTTTCAGCCGCAATATTAAATGTTATGACTTTGGTAGTAAGAACTTTTTCAAACATTTTTTTGTTGTGACATTTTTTACAATGTTCCAGCAACTACTATAAAATAACATTTTCTAGATATACGGCATTTAACATTATATAAAACATTCGATAAAAGTTACTGCAAGAATTTTTTTAGAAACCTTTGAGAGAACTTTAAACTGTAATATTTCTGTATGTAAACGAAAATTAATTGTTCCCTGTGTTTAATAAAAAAATAGAAACTTTAGTCAAAACTTGCTAATATTTTGACCTAGATTTCCTATCTCTCCGTCCAAATGCAAAATCTGCCTGCAACAGCAAAGCATAAAACTGCACAAATTTCCATCACAAAAAATCAAAATCATTTTAAATGGGGCACAAGCTTTTCTTGCAAAATTAGGCCTGAACACCCTCACAATTACACACACATGCGCACAATCAATGGATGGATAAATATAGAGGGCTTTAGAGAGCTGTTAGTAATTAGCTCGATGATGAAGCTGGCCATGAAATACACAAAGCAATTTAGCTAGTTCCCAAACGGCTGTCGTCTCCACTGTCTCTCTCTCTCTTGCTTTATCACTGACTTCCTGTCAGTCCTGTCTCTCTTTCTCCGCAGATTGCCTTTACAATCCCCCATTTCCCCCGTTCACACTTATTTTCCCTCTCTCTCTGCCTTTCCGAGTCTCTTAATGGTGCTATTGTGAACACATCTCTATAGCAGAAATTCTGTCTACTATCATAGAATGCGTTCAACTCATCCAGGATCCTTGGAAATGAATAGTGCTTGCTGTAATTAATCACAATAGTCAGCAAGTGAGTCTGCAAAGTAGGTTATAGTTAACTTCAACTGTTCTGGTATTGAGACAAATATAAAGTATATAAAAAAAAGAAACGAGGCAAGTTGTATTAAGAGCCTCCAAAGTCCAAGATTTTGTGTCTTTTAAAATGTCTATTAGCTTTGAAGCCATCTATATGCTAGTGTACTACTAAGTATTTATTCCTATGGAAGAATATATTCGAAAGACTGATGACTCATCCTGCACTATAGAGATTTTTGTCCAATCAATGATCACTAAAATGTCCCTCCCCCTTATACCACCAATAGCTGTGACATAACTACAGCCTATTATGGACCATGCCTTCAGTACAGCCTGCCCAAAACATGTCGTATCAACAGGAAACTGTTTTTGGGCTTCAACTTGTGAAATTCCAATAGCAATGTTTTAAATTAAAAGTAGATTTTTCAACTCTGCAGTATGATACTGAGAGGTCAAACTATTTGCAAAGATCAGTCAGGAGTAGAACAGCACATCTAACCAAATCTCTCTAGGGTCTCCATGTACTAAGCAACAGAAGATATGTGCAGCCACACTGAAACCATATTTAAGCCAAGATCTCCCAGCCTCTAAGATCAAGATCGCATGAAAAATCAAGCAGGAAGGTTAAAATGTTAACCTTAATAAAATATCAAAGTGATAACCGAGCTTATGCGCACACACACTTACACACACACACTCAGCTTTCAATCACACCATTTAAAGAGAAGTGAGATGTTGAGACGATGAGAGGGAGTGTGAATTCATCTGAGCTTTAAGCTTTAAATCTCTTAAAAGCAATTAAAGGCTCATTTAAAGAAGCATTGAGACTTAGGCTATCAACTACCCTGGAGAAAGAGAGTTGTGCACAAAACACATCACTGAGGAGAGCTGTAAGTTTTTAAGACTATGAAAACATTTACAGAAACATATCACCCAAAAAGTGTTTAGAAGTGGAATGTTTTTAAAAAGGTACAAAAGTAAAATAACGTTCTTGTAACCAAGCAAGACGTTAATACAACGTCTACAAAACTGAGAGTTTATAGAACTTTCAAGACAACATAATTAAGTTATTGTTTGTTGTTTGTTACAGTTTTGTTACTTAACCAAAAAGTTAAGGAAACGTTCTTTCAAACTAAAAAAAAAACAATGCATCAGAATTTCTCATTCCTGTGTTGCAGAGAACAAAATAGTCCTTTGAGGCATGATTGTGAGTCAATTATAAAGGAAATGTTATTGTTATGGAAAATTGTTCCTTTAACACAGGGATTTAAAAAAGTGTAAAGTTAGACCAGAGGAGAACTACACACATGCCGAGATGAACTACAGAGATTACTTTAATATTAAGTTACAGGTAGCAGATTTCCAGCCTTTGGCTCCTTTCAATGCCAAAATGCCTGAGTCTCATAAGAAATCAGAGACGAGAGGTAACATTAAACACTCATACACATGCTTGCCTCTCAAACACAGCGTGCGCAAGAGCAAAACCACAATTCTCCAAACGCTACCGACCTAAGTAAACATTACACACGGCTACACACACACAAACACACAGGAGAGAGACAGCAAGTTAAGTTATCTGAAAGAGGCAGATAAACACCTGCCAGTTCTTGAACACCCCCAGCAGGCACGCGTCCCTTCATACAGTATTTGCACAGTTTTTCCTCACTCGCTGTTTCCTTTTCCTCAAATATCCTCTTTATATTGACTTCCTGTTTCCTGATGGCTTTCATTTCATTCCTCCTTTGAACCTTGTTTCCTAGTCTCCTGAATTTCCTCAATATCTTTTAGCCTCCGGGTCTCTTCCTTAATCACTTTATTATTACACTCTCTACGCTATTGTTAGTTTCCAGTCACCTTCACATACAATCACTCTCTCTGTGTTTCTCTATCTTTTTGTTTAGTCTTCTGTTCAGTGCACATTTTACAATTTTTACAGTTCGTTTGGATTGTTGCTTGCCCAGACTGTTTGATATAATGGTAAGAAATGGTTGTGAAATTTTAGTTTTTTACTTTTCAGTAGCACAACAATAGCACGGATATATTTCAAACAATGTAGCTTTTCAAACAATGTAGCAATGTAACAATGTGGTTCATTGCAGTAGAACAAAATTTGATGTGTAGATAAAATTTACATGAGATTTTATGCAATTTAAAAGAATTAAATTGCTGCAATTCTTTGGGACTGCATAAAGTCAGACCGATTTCAAAATTAAAAAGCACTTAAAGTCTCTTCCAAATCCTTTGCTGTTTTATATTCCAATTTATTTACCCTATTCATTGAATCTGACACTAATCTGATGCTTCTTTTTAGTTAGTAGCATGTATCCAATTACTTTTTCTTGAGGTTAGCTAGACTGCGGTTACTACTTTAACCAGGTAGTTTCAACTAGTGACAGTTAGCTAATCTAATTCTGCACCATATTCTAAACCTCACAGTCAAAACACTCTGACATTTAGTCCTTGAATATGAAAAGTTAAAATATGCATATTCATGTGCGAACACTTGAGTTGGGGTTAAAGTAAAGAGAGAGGTTTCCCAGGTTTAATGAGCTCCTCTGAAATCGGCTGTCATTTCACAATGGATCTGTGATGGGATTACGACACCATTCCAAAGCCCGGATCAGATTTGAGCCTCTGTGGGCCAATTCAGAAGGGAAGGAGCGAATAAATCAGATACAGAGGAAACGAATGTGATTTTGTGTTTTAGGGAAGTCAGTTATACATTAATTATACACACTCTTATATCAAATGGCATCGTACAACACTCTGCAACTCATTTTACAAATAGATTTACATAAGCATGCATACATATATTGACAACTTTATGTAGCAGAGGGTCACACAGACAGTAAGCCATAGAAAAAAGGCAGATAGTACCGGGAAGATGGGAAGGGAAGATGAAGGAGGGATAAAGAAAGAGGAATACGATATCATGTTGGCAATTACAGACAAGCTGTCCAAAATATCAACTCAATTCCCAATCAGCAAATCTTGTAACACACATACATAAGAAACAAGTTCTAACCTGTCTGATAGATCTTTCTGGCCCTTAGAAATTCCTGTAGGATTGTTCTGCTCATGTTGTTGTCAGAGGGGTATTGTTTGCAGGCTTCTGTCTAAAAGCTCAGTAGGTTTGTTCTAGTGTTTTCAACAATAAACATTCATAGATTCAGTGACATTGTTTCCAGGTCATCCATCAATGATCTGAAATTGATTTTCCATCTAAAAAGACCCTAAACATGCCCAAGTGTACCATGCGTGAGTTTAATACAGTATTAAAGTCACTATATTATCTCTGTGTTTATCTTTGTACCAAGCATAGCAGTGATTGTATGATTAAAAATAAAACAAAAAAAACATCATTCTGTTATACATCGAAAAGCACAAAGTAGCAATTATTTTTGGTTTATTTAAAAGGAAATAGTGAAATATGCCAGTTTTATCCTGGTGTCGTTTATATCAGAAGTATATAGCAAATTCCTGGCCAATTTTCATGGGGCACAAGGACATATTTTACTGAGTATGCGACAATAAGGTTATATATTAGTTTTGCATGTGAGGTCACATGGATTCATACTTTTAAAAACACCAAAACATATTTTCACACTGGCCTAACTGATCCCTATATAAAAGAGAATATAAAAAGCTGAAGCATACACACACTATAAATTAAAGACCAAAATGAAAACCCATCTCTCTCATTTCAGACATACAAATGCAGAATTTAACCACAAAATAAAGGATTCCTCCCACACTCTCCATTGCCCTATAGTTGCTTGAAGAATATGGTGTGTGTGTGTGTGTGTGTGTGTGTAACCATGTAAGTGGAAGTGTGAGCTAGAGGCAGAGAGAGGGAGAGCGAGTGAGACAGAGAGAAAGAGAGAGACATGGTTAGTATGCTCAAAAGATATCAAATGCTTTGCCCCATTATCTTAAGATCATAATTGCAGTTTTCAGTCAGCTAGACAGTTTTGTTTTTCTCTTTCTCCCTCCATCGCTCTCTCTCTCCTTCTCGTAAGTCATAAACAGCCCTGAGGCCTGAAAGCTTATGGAATTATACATGAATCCTTAAATACTCCGTGTTTGTGCTTTTACCATAACAAAACGCGTTCGGTACAGAGGGACTGGTCATAGGCACAGGGTTCATGTGTATGTGGTTTGTACACATTAGCATTCGTTCCCCAGTTATGCACATTTAAAACACATTTACAGATACAGGTGCACCGTTTCCAGGTTGTTTGACTGATTATTCAGGCTGTCAGGTTAAAGTTCACACGGTTTTTAGATTCAGCCTTTTGGCTGTGGGTTATGTGTTTGTGTGGTAATTTCTTCCTGGTATGAACCGTAAGCTGTACAGGGTGAGCAAAAATCAACTGTCTCCAAGGTGACGAGTGACTAAGTGCCTTTCCGAGCTACACCGCTCTGACAGACCCACATCCTTTTCACTCATAAACAAACACACACACTTGCTCTAAAGCAGCGGTTTTAGACTCCAAAACAATATTCAAGGACACTCCATCCTCCAGAGTTTACACTTGTTCCTGGCTTTGAACTGGATTGGAGACCTTTAAACATGAAATAAAAACCACCAAGGTGTTTTGAGATTGAATTTATGGATTTCAAAGACAATAATGTAGCCTACAATAACCATTAGCTTATGCTTCTTGTCTGTTTTGAGGTGTTACTGAAAAGAATAACAACTTTGTGTACACTCGACACTTAAAATAAAGCAGGAATGTGCAAGAGCGCATTACGTATCTGTAAGCAGGGACAGTGTACCAACACAGAACATAATTCAGCGAGTAGGCGGGTGTGTGCAGCTTGCAGTAGTGATTGAAAATCAGTCTTTATAAACGTCTATGTGGTTAAAAACCGTCAGTGTAGGAGTTCAGAGCCGTGTTTTCACCACAGGGAGAAATGCGATGTCACTTTAAATGCTGTAGGTCCACAGCTTAATTTCTGAAGCTGTTTTAGCATTTTAATGATGTTAATTATTTTACAATGGGGAGTGTATTTGCAAGGTTTTCGCCTGGAGCATGGGGTCGTTTTTATGAAAGCCGGAGTGCCTTGTTCTCTCTCGCTTCGTTACCATTCCATCGCAAGCTTAACGGGCACGTTAAAGACCCCCAAATGCAATTCAATGTCATCAAAAATTCATCATTTATTTAACAGTTTTAAAGACTAGCAGTACAGACAATGACAGAGAGACAAGACGGTTATGAGAACCAGGAAATTAAAAACCTGGAGTGGCATTATGCTTTGAGCAGGAAGAGGAAATTGCTGTCATTCCAATTAGTTTATACTCAACGTGTGCCTCCTTTTGAACTTTGCAGGGGCCCCCTTGTGGACCCCTGGTTGAGAACCACTGAAATTATAAGACTTTATTAGACTTTATTTAATATATATAATGTATATATACACTGCTTTCCTTATTTTCTTTTAATCTTCCAATTATTTACATTTACAGCCCTTTATCATGGAATTCTGTGAATGCACAACACGCAAAATGTATGTGCACATACCTTTTGTACAGACAAACGCGTTTAGCACAAGTTGCACTATAATCGAATGGGCTGGATGCATAATACATCAATCGCGAGACAAATAACCTGAGATTATGAAAATGAATACATTAAATCGTCTTGTCATGCCTATAGGTAACGCCACACCCCGCGCATCATAACAGCGCTACACAACACATCAGATCAGACGTACGCAGTGTTATTGGAAATCTGCAATGAATGCGATATCAGTAAGTTTGTTTGTATAACTGCGGGTTAAATGCATTAAAAGCGCAATTTAAAGTGCACTATTCAATACAACGCGCCATGCCCATTGTAATGCCCAGATGTAAACGCCGTTTCCAAATAACCTCCAACATCAACTACAACATCAAACCTCGGTGAAGGACGAAGTGGTGCACATTGCTTACATTATTAAAATACTATATATCGCAGATACACTAAAGACAAACGCACTGTCACATACATTTGCGTTCACAATAAAAATGTGTCAAACAACTAAGTGCCTGAAAGTTAAGAGCGTACTTAAAAAATACTAGTCTCTTATCCAATTCGTTTTTAAAGAAGCCATACGCACCGTTTATCAGAAACGTTATGGAAACAAAAAGGCTCCGATAACAGTTTTATCTTAATAGAGAACAGCTGGCGATTCATCTGGTGTGAAGTGGTACCAGTTCTGTACAAGCTCCCTACTGTGTTGGACTAGTACCACACCAGTCATGCGTTCCCGTACCTGCAGGAGCTGGAGTCAGACTCCACGTTGTGGTTGTTGTTTTCTTCGTCTCCTGGGCCAGGAGCTTCTGCTACACGCGCGGACTGCTGCTGCTGCTGCTGCTGCTGCTGCTGCTGCTGTTGCTGGAGCGGCTCCAGGCTCTCGCTGGAGCGGGAGTGAGCAGGGAAGACCCAGGGCGCCGGCGGGGGGCTCCGGCACTCCTGCTGGCTCATGGACCGAGGACACGCGGAAGCGCCCACCACAACTGTCGAGAGCCCGTTGTTCGGAACCGAATCTCCAAACTTTCGATTGTTGTTGATGTTGGAGGAAGAGTTGCCGTTACTCGAGCTGGCACCGGCGGAGGCACTAGAGCTACCGCAGCCGCCGAGGGAGGGCTGATCACCGCCGGATGAGGAGCCCCCGGTCCCCCGGCTGCTGCTGAACAGATCTCCCGAAGGCTGATTACCAGGGGGAGGAGGAGGAGACGTGGGGTGGCCGAACCACCGCCATCGGATGCGCAAGATCTGTTTCACGTCAAAGTCCTTCCTGGGATTCGACATGCCCGACTCCGAGACTCCGGTAACGGGAGACGCGGGGACGGAAAGATGAGCCTCGTGATCCGTGATCGTGTTGGTAACGGAACACGCGAGCACTGCTGGCAAAGACGGAGACGACGAGTAGAGTGAGAGGGGAGAGGGAAACACACACCTCTCTCTCTCTCTCTCTCTCTCTCTCTCTCTACCTCTCTCTCTCTCTTGCTCGCTCGTTCCCTGCTTACAGTCATCCACGTAGTCTGTGCAGTAAAACCGCTACTGACACTTTTTAGTGACCTAAGTGCACGAATACAGAAATTAACATTTCGACTAAAACCTGTCTGCCATATGTCAGACTAAAGCTTTTATTGGTGCAGAGCATTCCTAAAACTTCTTAAACCTTACATAACATTTATATTTACATGATGATGACTTTGGAAGATGTTATAAAAAATCAATATGATAAGAAACGGAAATACCGTAGTAATCTCAGTAACAGATTCACTGCATAGTCTGTCACGGAAACTAATGAGTCTATATGACAGCCACCACCAGCCTCCAAACAGGAGAAGCTACAATATCTTGCAACCTCATCTCTCAACACCCACTCAAGTCCCAAGGTAACCTACATTTTTACCACACATAATACAAATATACCTTCTCACTGTTTATAGCGAACATACACTCTCATATGTGGTTTATTGTACTCTCCATAGTTAAGTGATTTTTTTATTCTGAGCTATTTAAACTTTCCATCCACTACCCCACCTACAAACCTAACCCTCACAGAAACTTTTGACATATGAAGTGTCATCATAAACCATATTTACATTGTTATGCACGTGTCATTATAAACCACATACACAAGTACACACTAACACACACACACGCATACACACACACACACACACAAACAAATGCATACACAAACACGCAAACACAAGCATACAGACAGAAACACATGTATACACACACAACACACGCATACACACACAAACACATGCATACACACACCTCTCACATTAGCAGTTGTCGATTTTTGGACCTTTCTACTTAAAGCTCACTTAGTCAATGGAAACACAAACCAGACAACCACTGCACAATCAATATCACACATTAGGCCTTATGCACACATTTGTCAATACTCTTCTACAGGAAATAGACAACCAATCTGTAAAGATGAGGGGGGAAATTAATGGGAAGAGAATGTAAAACAAAAAATGAGGAAGAAATGAACTCAGCTATGTGAAAAGCTGTGAAAAAAGGAGGGTGGGGTTAGACTTCAGTGAAAGCAGATGCCCATCTGTCACACAGACACAATGCCTTGGAACAGAGTTTAAAGTTTGTAAACTGTACTAGTTCCTTTTAAACACTGTCCCACACAACATAGAAAAGAAGAGCGAGTTAAAAGGTAGAACGGGTTTCAGTTCTTTAGTGTGGCAATAAACCTGCTTTTAATTTATGTTCTATCCTGGAGTGAATGTGATGCCAACCATCCATGTTAATCTGGAGTGTGTGTGTGAGGCAGAGAGAGAGACAGAAAGGGTAAATTATTCACAGCAGGATCAGCCTAGAGTTTGGGCTCAGCTAAGGCCATGTAAACCACAACAGAGAGCTGGGATTCTGAACACTTTTGTAACATTATTCACAGATGTTGGCTTTAAGGGCACGTAAAATAAACACAGCCAGGTCCACGTGTCCAGAGTGCCACCAACAAGCAGTAAAATACTGGCGTGGGGAACAATTTTCTTTCATTTTATCATTCTATCCCAGATAATCACTGGTTCCATGCAGCATCATTCTCGCTGGGGAACCGAATACAAACCGCATGCTACTACCAAGAGAGATTTTAGTGCATCTTACCCATAATGTTTTCCAAATATAGTTTCTGCCTGAAATAAGCATTTTCACCTCAGGATTTTCAGGTTAAAGAAATAGATTTCCCGAAAATGAACATTCTGTCATTATTTACCCTCACAATGTTCTAAATCTGTTTGACTATTTTCAGGGGAACTCAAAAAGATATTTACAGATTTAGAATGACATAAGGATGAGGCAAACTATTCCTTTAAATGAATGTATTTATGGCAGTTGTGTATCCGGGAGGAATTTTAATGTTGTCCCAGAGTGTGTTGTTCCCTGACAGAAATGCTGCAGTCCTGACAGCTGTAATGGAGACCGCAGAGAGAGAAAACACTGATCTCAGGTCAGTACACATACTTGCCTGGGAGAGAGTGTGGCAGTATCCAACAGTGCACTGTGATGGTCAATGCTTTATTTCACACTGATTCAGGACAGGAGAAAGCAAGCCTGACAGGTATGCTAACCTCTATACGTGCTGCAGTAAATATACACACAGCCATATGGACACCCCATTGTCACAAAGCTTTATGGGTAGTGCCACTGCACGTAGCACCATGGAATTATGGGAAGGATGATTAAGCAATTTATTTTTTATGGGTCCTACTTATTTTCTCAAGGTTAATCCAATCCGCTCCTCTCTCTCTCTCAGCTCTCTTTTCTACCCCTCCTTAATTTCATCTTTCATCTTCCTGAAAGTAAATCAAAACTGCCAAGTAAATACATCACACAACTTGGCACATGAAGGATCCACCGAGCAGAAACATTAGACTATGGAAGGCCTAAAAATTCAGCAAGTGTTTGAAGGTACTCAACAATACTTTTATCATTCCAACACTCAATCTCATAATAGGCAAATTTCTGTAAAGAGGCATTTACTTGTAAATGAATGCATCAAATCAACAAATAGAAAGAATCTTTGTCTTACTTTCAGACTGTAATGTTATAGCCAGTACTACCCCTTCTCCATTTCTCTCAATGAGTTTAATGTTCAAGTGAATGGAAATGCATGGCTACATCACATCTGTAAACGTACTCTATCGCCATCTCTGTTGGAAACATAAAATTGCAGGTTACATACTTTTCATTAAGTATGTATATCATTATAAACCATAGACAAGCGCAATTACTAGATTTGTTATATGTTGCTTTAAGAAAATAGTTCCACAAGTAACTCCACAAAAGATGGTAACAGAAAGGCAAAAGTTTATATTGGCAGAGTAGGTGATTTTTCAGGATGTGAAGAGACTTCACAAAGAAGACAAGAAAATGTTTCTGTTATGGTTATTGAAAGTCTCTTCACATCCTCATAGGAATCGCTAAGTAAAGTGGTATAAATAATTTTATATAAGATTTTGTATATCCTCTGTGGAAGGTCCAAATGCAATAATAGGACATCCTACTTGCCTGCCAAACTACTGTATGTACCTGCATACCTCTGTAAACATTTGCAGGAGGCGTAGCTTTGGGGAGCACTTCAGGGATGGGCAGGATTTTATGCTTTCAAAGCTTGCATGCTGTTGTTAGCCTTACCAAACTGCCTACCATAACTTTCCCATCTTCCAAAAACAACATGATTGCATCATACCATGCTGGGAAACAAGTAACCGAGAGAAGGATCATAATTCAGTTTCACGGCTTGTTTACAAGATGGTATCTAAGGCACTATTCTTTGTTAAACGGCTTTGAAACAATATGCATTGCAAATTTCCAAATTTGAAAATTACCCAAATTTCCAAAAGCAATTCCAGACCCTTTACCTCATAATTCAGAAAATCTTAAAAAAGGAGGTGCAAAAATAAGCATTACCGCAGTGAAAACAAACACGCACACATGCCAGATCCACAGGTGAGTGTGTGCAGTAAACAAACAAAGAACAAATAACTGTGAGAACAAACTTTGTCTCTGCATCCATCTGTCCTTTAGTGTTGGACAGAAAATGGATGGCATGAGTCAGGAAAGGCAGACTGAAAAGGTGAGGAAATGCATGAATGAATCGGCCCTTTTAAAATGCTAAGAGTGCCCTTGACTGCAAAGCTGGATATATGCCCACAATGAACTACTCCATCATTTGATGAATAATTGTTATGCTGATCAACAGACCAGCTTTCTGCAGGTAACAAAAGCATAACGTTAACTGTGGTAGGCAAGAAACACTGAGTTTAACCAATAAGGTGTCTAATCAATAACAAGCCTAATCTGCATAGGAAAAATTGGAGCTTCAGTGAAAAACACTTACATTTCAATTGGCAGTAAATTATTACTGAAGATTTAGCACCTAATATGGATTACACAGATTCTGTGTTGAAATGTTCTGCACTTAAGTGGTTACTGTTTAATGAATTTGCCCCTATGTGTATTATTTTCCAAGAATTCACACATAAACACACACACACTGAGTTTGTGATGTAAACAGCTTGCAGCCAAGCTAACCCAAGGGAACACCGGACTCGAATGGCCAAGCAAGTCATTACCTAAGCTTGACATATTTTCTGTTTTTTTAGCTATTTTGTTGCATTTTTCCATCCATCATCCCTCTATCTACAGAAATGTGTTAAAGCTGAACGGTTGCCCGTGGTTTCAAAATGAATGTATGATGAATTAAATCCTACAGTCATTTTACCTCAAACTAAAATAATAACTAAAGACTAAGTGACTAAAGTTAATACAGATAGAGCGACTTTAAAAATATATGTTTGAACATATACATGAGTGCCGATTTTAGCTGCCTATCCTTTAGCTGCCAGACAAAAGACTAAAAAAACAACTCTAAAGAAAAACTACAGGCAAAAAAAGTCAAGGTTATTTCATCCTCAGAGATTTTAATCCTTTTCCATGTTTCTTTACCTGTGATGAAGAGCCTGAGGCTTAATGACAGTGAATGTTTGAAAGTCACATTGAGTATTTCTAAACTGCTGATGTACACAAACTCTGTCAATCCTTACTGCATGATGGTTTAAAATCAGACCAATTATTGAGCGGTCAAATATTTTTGTATAATAATTATTTCACAGTTGTCCATAGCAACTTACCAGGCATCTCTATATAGCCTGAAATTACATTTGCACATGTTCAGGTTGAATTGAATGACAAGCCGATATGTAGTTTGGGCTCACAATTACTAATTGTGAGCACCCCAATAATTCTTATTTAATTAATTTAATCTTATTTACATTAGAAGGACAACGAGAACAATTCATGTGCAAACACACCTATTATAAATCATTTTCTGCACACACAAAGTAAACAAAGGCAGCTGGTACACCATTATTAGTGAATCAGACCCTTTGAAAGCGTTCTTTAAATAATATTGATTAAACAGTGCGACCACAAAACAGCAGTGCTGGACTGGATAGCCAAACCAATGAATAAGATCTATTTTTTTTTTCATCAAACACACACATACAACAAGATCTGGAGTGAAACCACTGTACTGTGAGCTGTTGTGCCCAGGTTATGCTGTAATACAGATTTTAGACTTCAGATGGGAGGTATCCAACATTTAAACACACACACATATCACCTACTTCCATTCTGGCTTATAATATAATCTCATTTCTAAAACCTAAAGCTACAGTGAACTTAGAGGTTGAATCTCATATTGCTTTGCAACTAATATGTTTGCAACTGCAGTGCAATTCCTGAAGAGAATAAAACACACACACATACACGCTTGGCATGTATTTTCTTTGAACCCTGTATCTTTATTGTCACACAGCACCATACATACAGCACAACGTTCATCTGCCTTGATGTGTACAAATTTCTGCATTTCAAAAAGCCACACACACACCCAAACATCTTACTATTCAGCGTGTGTCCATCTCCAAACAGCATTCTTCCTGCTCTAGTGCATTCCTATTTCCTCTCCTGCCATTGGTTGAAATTATTAGACAGATTTAGCCTCTCCCTCACACACATACATACACACACAATCCATTTACAACAAACTCATCAGCCAAAATATCACCAGGCTCCTTTTGCACATAAGCAATGACATTTTCAAGCTCTGCTCATCCTAGCTTTTATTGATTCTAATATCCGTCCATCCATACTTTCTCTCTCTCTTTCTCTCTCTCTTTAATGCTGGACAGGAAACAGTGTGGGAATTGGATGCATACAGAGGTGGTGCAAGGGCGAGTCAGTGGGGTTTAAATGTCAGTGGAGATGAACGCAACGGGTGGAGAAAAGGGTTTAAAAAATTCTTCTAAAATAAACCATTGCAGGCTCAAGGTTAAGAAACTGGACACATCTGGCTGGCAGACCACCCCCAGAAACAATATCCCTGTTTTTCCTCATGCCCTGAGGAGCCTGCAGATCCTAAGGATATGTGTTGTGACTCAAGCCCAGGACATTCAGTTAAGGGAAAACGAAAGGGTCCACATGCCAGTCTAAATATTCCAGCTATTACATTACTAACAAAAAAGCACCATTAAATGTTACTATGTAGTTATACTCTGCTTTACTATGTTACTATGGTTTCTTGGATGTGGTAAGTCATAAGTCTCCTCTACGTTTTTCTGGACATGGTAATACTACTATCCATGGAAAATGATTAGACATGATAATACTATGTACTTGTGGTATTCTAGCTTATAATAAATACCACAGTACACAGAATATGGTAATTCAGTACTATGGAATATTTCAGTATAAGATAGTATCACTGTCAGATGCCTTCACTGTACAATCGTACCGCCTCAGTACTTTTTGACAATGTGTGAACACTAGTGAGCGAGGGAGTGAGTGTGTGTGTTTGTGTGTCTGGCATATGTTTCCTAGGGGACGGATTTGTACGTGATGAGACACATAAAGATTTAATTGATTGTGTTTTATGGTATTGATAAACTGTACACATAGGAAAAGAGATAAAACACACTCATATCCTGGAGATCAGTACATAGTTGAACCGTTTGCTTTCCATCAAAGAGGAGATAAACAGGAAGGTCTTTAAAATAAAATAAATAAGCTCCAAACCTTTCTGGACCCTCAAGACCTGTAGCATCTACAAGGGATCATAAAGCATGTAATGAATTATTGAATTCTTAAAATACCTCTTTCTTAAAAACATAAACGAATAAATATTCCCACCCATGGTCTGGCTGTTTGGGTCAAGTCACACAAACGTTTACTTTATGAGTCTCCTGAAGGCTTATCGTTTATGGATCATAAATAGTTGTTGCAGGCTCACAGTGTAAATAAACAATTTAGGTTTTCCTCTTGTACAGCCATGAAAGAAACACATGTACACATGTAAACTAAAGACACACAAACAGCAGACAACTTGTAAACCTGAAGTCAGACCTGCATACATACTAATGCCTCATAGCTTGGTCCCAACATATAAAAAAGCCTTTGTCTTACTTTAAACCCAATAATGGTAACTGGTTTATGTAAGGTTTAGGGGTGTACAGAAAATACAACCAGCCTGGAATGAAAACAATGGAAATCTATGAGATGTTCAGACTAATACAGTGTAACAAACATTTGTGTCTGTACATGAGAAACAGCAAGAAAGACAGAAAGTGTGAGGAAAGGGAGAGACAGGCAGGTAAGTGCTGACTTTGCAGCTCAATTTCTCTGTCGCTTCAATTTCCATTGCTCAATGTCTCTAACCTACTTTCTCTATTCAATTCTTTCATTTCCTTGGGTTCACTTCCCTATTGCTCTCACTTTCTGTGTCTGCCTTTATAGATGCTATTGAATTCCAGATATTTGCTCTGTTCCAAAACCTATTGGGCTGCCAGCGGTGGCAGCATTTTAAGGCTAATTATTTTGCCTCTTAATGTCTCCTTTAAGCCAAATTCTAAGGCAGCATGGCATGTATATAGAATTTTTGTAATCCATAATGCATTGCACCAAGACTAGTGCATACCAAAAATGTTTTTGCATGTTACTTCTATCATTCTATCAGAATTGCTATGTTATGTAGCAACTGCATATGTAGGATGTAGGCAATGAAGTAGGAACATAGTAGTTAATGTACCTAATGTAATGAGAGAGAGAGACATACTTTATCCCATAGGAAAATCACTGGAAAAGTCAGGAAAATACAGATGCATGGATGGATGGATGGATAATAATGGCAGGTAAAATGGGGCCTTATGCGTCTCTGCTGGAAAAAAGTAAATAAATAATAAGCAGAAATAAAAGAATAAAAGGTAGCTGTGTGCAAAAAATTGCCTGGCAACATAGTATCACAGTGTCATCTAAAGTCTGAGAGAGACCTTCATTCGCTCACTGTGTGCACGTCTGTGAATATTAATCTTCCATTTCCTCCCCATATGTTCACATGCAGCAAAATTTTACATCCGTGTCGACTCTATTTAAACACAGATAAGGTCTAACCTTTATGGCCTGTTTTTGACAAGCATAGTTTCATAATTTCCTCCCAGGAACAATATTTATTTTGGACAAAAGAACCACAAACAGAAATGAAAAGAGGGAGACAGGAAGTACAAACTTCAGGCTGTACCAAAAACTCTACATCGAAGTTTGTAGAGTGAGTGTGTGTGTGTGCGTGTGTGTGCGTGTATGTGTTTAAAGCCCGAGCTTTACACCATCTGTGAGTCTGAGCAGCCAATTTTCCGGCCCTGGACCTTCACAACCAGCAGAGCTCTGCCAAGAAAAGAAAGATTTTAATGCCAAGAAAATCCCTTTCCTCTTTCAGTGTGCCATTCAGCTTCCATCTGCGCTGACAGGGGCTGGTGTGTTTAGACAGCTCCCCTCCATCTTTTATCATCTGTCCCTTATCTGCGTTTCAGTCTGCAATCCACCGAGATGTGCCAATTAACAAATTAACTCATAAACCAGGATATGATGATTCATAAAACCGCAATTATTCAATTCTGTGAGCCATTATGTGATGGAAAAGGTATATAAAACAGAACTGTTAAAGATGAGACACATCTTCTAAAGGCGTTTGAATGTTGCAGGCGGTGCTGGTAAATGTAACTTACAGGTATATATTTATTTTTGGTAATTTTGCTACCTGAGATTCTGATAACAGTGGAGGACCAACAGGAAATGACAGAGGAAACACTTGGGTTTGGGAAATGATGCAAGCATCACCCACACAATCGTGGAAAGCGGACAGGAAATGACAGAAATAAGGGTAGGAGTATCAGATCAAGCAAACAGTTTTTCACTTTTAATATTCAGTTTGCAATATTCAATATAAACAGTTTTATGTTCTGAGAAATGCAGTCTGTGCAATGCTGAAAGTTTCCGAGCTACTCTCTGCTGTATTGAACCAGCTTGAGTTTTTGATGACTGAACAAATGCAGGATCCAGCAAAAACATTCATTCACAAAGGTCACCTTAAAGCCTGCTGAATTGATCAAAGAGAGAGAGAGAGAGAGAGAGAGAGAGAGAGAGAAAATGAATACGACTCTAGAGGAAAGGCTATGTCCACTGCTGCAGTGACCTACTATTAAATAAAACCACAGGCAAAAGATGCAGGCAGGAGGTATAATAATCCAAGAACTACTACAAAAACTAAACCTGGTTGAACTAGGGGGGTAACTGATGAAAACACATCAGTTCTGTTTAAACGGCAAGCAGTAAAACAAGGTTTCCGTGCCGTACAATGAAGCTTGTATTCAGTAGCATTTTGTATACAAGGCGGTGCAGCAGAGCCTACTGGGACAGATTAGTCATGAGCTGTCATGAAGGAAAACATGAACCATAATGGCTGCACATCTGTCCAGCGTTACATAGCCACACTGGAGGAAACTAGGGGAACTGGGGCTGCTAGTTTCATTTATAAGTCGACTCTGCCACATTGAGGCCTGCTGGCTGTTGTTGCGTTGCTCTTCCCAGTATTTGTTGCCATTTTTGTTCAGCTTATTATATAGGGGCAACTGTTCTTTAGTTACTAAAATAACCGTTTTTAGAATCATTAAGGAACTAGAATGGTAAAATTAGTTAGATTAGCAAATTAAATTAGTAAGTTAAGTTAGTAGTAAATTCAATTTCTTATTTTTCCTTTTCCTTTTTTAGTTCAGTAAAAGAATGCAACAATATAAATGTTTGATTAATTTTTCACAATGCTGTGTACATTTGAAACCTTTCAGAGGTTTTCTGCACACATGCATTCTACAAAGACATGGATGAAGGAATTATGGAATAATCCGGCAGTCCATCTTTAGACGGAACTTCCCAAACTGAATTCACTTCAATCCATTATTCATCCACTATGACTTATTAATGTCTCCTTTCAAAGAGACACAGAGAGAAATCAACACATCCTGAGAAGATGAGAAGATAGAGGGACAATATGTGAGGAAAAATGCATAGATTAAACAATGATTAATGTATAGATGAGGTGCTGTAGTGATGGTGGCTTAGCAATACAATTATCCGGACTGGCAGACAAAAGGTTGAGGGTTCGGTCCCTGAGGTGCTGAAGAGGAGAAATGAGCTCTGGCTGGTTGCTTAACAGCTGTCAAGCTGTTTTTGACAAGTAACCATTAGATAACATTTTTCTTTCCTACCTTTCTGTATTCAATGATGCACAAAGTCATTTTTTGTTTATGTTTGGCAGGCTGGCGGTGATCCTGAACTTTATATTTATAGCTTAGCTATAGTGTTGATAGACAGTGTTGATGTATTTGCAAACCATTATTAATGAATTATGCCACCAAAGGTGTCCAATCATATAAAATACAATGACAGTATTCGGCCGATCATGTGATCACCACAGGGTGAATTTCCACAAGGGGCCTTGTGTGTAAAAGAGGCTTTTCTAGGCAACTAATGTGACTTGTGTTTCTATCTTATGTACATGAATGTATATGAATTCAAATATAACCACACCGTTAAATACACAACTTTAAGTCTGTATGCATATTCAACTACAACAACTGTGATAACAACAACAAGAGTAACTAAATGAATCACTCGCTTCACGCTTGAGTACCCAGAAGTCTCTGCTGGTGACATGAATACGAAAATAACATCAGACCTGGGGTGCGGGTTATTTCTCTCTCTTATCAAGCATGGGTGTGTTTTCATGCGTAAATATACCCTGCCTTATTTTGTTTAGCATTGTACAATATGGGTAACAGCCTCAGGGGAGAATCATTATCGCTTAAATTAGAGTGCGGAAAGGAAGAACAAAAACAACCAAATAAATTCAGGGACATGCTGCACAATTTTCCTTTCATGTTGTGCCTCTGCTCTCTCTGTGCTAAATCTAGTGCTGGGTCATAGTCAGACACTAATTAATAATACAAGATAAATGCTCTGGAAACTTGGCCTACTGTGGGTGGGTCTGTCACAAATGATATGTAACTGTTTCTCAAAGCATGTCAGGTAAATATCCGTTTTAATTACATTTTATGATATGTTTATGAAGCATATGCCAAGTGCTAATGTACACGAACGTAAATAGTTTGACAGGCTATTATTTCTTCTGATGTTACCAGTAAGTATACAGGCTCCTTCATTCTTACTATCCAAGCATGACTAAGAACCGCTAACAAAACCCAGTTAACAGGAAATATTCCCAGAACGTTGGCTATAACGTTCTCTCAAAGTTATCCAAACAATCTTGCAGTAATGTTAGTGTAACTTACTAGTGTTACAACATTATATAGCATATCATAAAATGTTATTTTTAACTTGTTAGTGAAACAAAAACACTGAAATAAAAACACATCAACACATTTCAAAAAACAGCTTCATATTCATTGATGCATTTGTGACGTTTTGCCTTTTATTGCTGACGTGCATTTCTGCGGCCAAAGATGTTGTGCTACAAATTCAGAGCAACGTGTGACGTCACGCGCTGTAAACACATTACAGACTCAACACATCCATTGAAATGTTTATGCAATAGCCGTAGTTGTTGTGTCATATCCAAACGTTTACATTTCATCACTGTTGGGTATACAAACAAACAGCATCATCTCTACACCAAAACCGCGGGATCAAACAGGAAGTAACCGCCGTGCATATAAAACAACGTTTAGTTTATGATTATAAACTTTCTATCAACTAACGGCGCTCGCAGGCCAGTTTGAACCCCGAGTTTTCCTGCTGCACGTGCCCGCACTTAAACACGGCGTTTATGGGCTGATTCATTTCCTTTTTACCGCATTACATGTCTGCGAACTTGGGCTGCATTGACGTCTCATGTTAAAACGAAACGGGCTTCACCTGGCGAACAAAACAAGCTTGAAATAAACTCTTACCTGCTGGTTTAGTAGTTGCTGTTTTCGCTGTTTATCAGGTGTTCGGTGCTGGTTTAGTAGTTAAACAGGGACGGGCTCTGTAACTGCTTATAATAGCGTGATTCACTTTTGGCTGGAAAAGGCGTGGAATTAGGACTGACTTAGTGGTGAGTGTGTGACTTAGTAAATGCAACTAACAGTCAAGTTTCAAATTAAAGTTATTCTTGTATATAGCTATGATATATATGAGAGAGAGAGAGAGTTTGTAATATCGTCGCCAACACTAAGAATCAAGCAATTGCGTTTTTCCGCAACTGTTGGAAACGTAAAAGCAGTCATTCTCCGTATTCACTACACCAGTCGTATGTATCCCTGTTTCCCAGACTTTCACATGATAAAAGGGGAATACTGGTAACCTTAACAAGAAGTGACTTCTCTCAACTTTCCGTCTCTATAATAAACTTGGATGCATTGTGTTTCACACACGCACATGCATAATACATTCTACGTGCTGCAATGGAGATAAAACACAGATCTTGTCATCCAATCATCAAGGAGAAAACAAAATGATGTAAAACTGGAGCAAAAGCCATGAACTTGTGCTACACAATTGGCTCTTATCTAGGTCACAAGAGTCAAAACTGATATACCATAATATCTTGTAGTATGATATTAGACACACACCACTTATATTTACATACACAGTTAGTTTTAATTTTTAATAGGGGCATAATGCACAAATGTAATGTTTTTATACTGTACAAACTGTATATTCTATGCCCCTAATCCTGCCAATGACAGAATACTTTTGCTATTGTGTATTTTCAAAATAGATCATTCAATATGATTTATAAGCTTGTTTCCTCATGGGGCCTAAAAAACACAATGTTAAAACATTTCACTGGTATTACTAGTGTGGATTGTTTAAGACATAGCAAATACCAGGAGCACACACATATATTTATCTGTATTTAAGCTATTGAACAATGAAATTAAGACTGACCTCCCAAAAAGATACTGAGGTGACCCTAGTAAAGAAAATGTAGATGTAAGTATTGTGTGTTTAGTACCTGAGGTACAGTGAGGTACAGCAGCAGTCTGCTCACAGGGTTTAAATACAGCAGCAGTCTGCTCACAGGGTTTAAATACAGCAGCAGTCTGCTAAGCCCACTGGATGATGCTGATAAGCAGCTTGGCGCTGAGAGCACTTCACATCCCACTGTGGGTCGTGATGAGAACCTTCCTCATGTCGTGTACTTGCTGAAACCTGTTTTCTAGCTGCAGGAATGTCCTTTAGGTTTGAATCAGAAACTTTGTTGTAGATCTATTACAGTTTTACACTGGCACATCTGTCTGCTAGTTATGCAGTTTTCCCAAACAGGGGAATGCATATGTCGGGGGCAGATTTCAGGAGGCACCTGTAAAGTAAAATAATCAGGTACATTTTCTGAATAAACATGAGTGTCATGTTTTTTCATGATGCTAGAATGTGCTTCTGTAGCTCAACTGGTAGAGCATTGCGTTAGCAGCGCAAAGGTTGTGGGTTTTATCGCAGGGAACACAAGTTGTGATAAAAAATATATACCTTGAATTCACTGTAAGTTGCTTTGGATAAAAGCATCTGCCAAATAAATAAATGTAGAATGATGCTAATATGATCTATCAAAATGCTAACATGTCGTAACATAAAAGTCATACCACACCTCCCCCCCAATAAGCCCCTCGATTCATGGGGCTATGAAAAATGGTGTGAGACAAGTTATTAAAATACTGTTTAGAAAAGGAAGCATGTACAACAGTAATAATGATGCTTTGCTTACAAGCACCATTAAATACAACATAAAGATCTGTATCTGTAATGAAGAAACAAGGACGAATCATGAACCAACGTTTGTTTGTTACATTTTGTAGTTCATTTGTTTGTTAATTAACTTCGTTTTCATTGACAGGAAAACACCATATGTATTTCCTCCAGCACACATTTCTGTCTGTTTCACAACAATCCAACATCAGATATAGTGCCGACAGTACTTACAAAACTTAAAGGCACAAACAAGCTTAGGTGAGAGAAAGCTGGTGGGATTTTTTTGTTTTTTCCCCAGATTGTAAAGAAGAATCAGTATAATAATATTAATAATAAATGATATTCAGTATAACACAAGATAGACACACACACTATATATATATTTCTCTCTGTCTTTCTTATGTTTTCAAAATGACGCCAAACAGGAAGATAGGCAGGAAGTGAAGTGGTTAAGCAATTCTTTTCTTTATACGATAATGTAGCTGAAAGAAAGGAGAGATGCGTAAATTGTAGGTTAAATATTTAGAATGATTTTAAATGAGTGAAACCAGAGAAGACAAGGGTGTGTACTGATGACATATGATTGAGTGAGATTTCAATGTTTATACAGTACAGCTAGTTCAGAGACCTGTGGTGGAGTTGCTATCAGACTGTCTTTGACTATGTCCAAAGCTGGAGCCATCAAACTTAGCATCCTCTTCTTCCTCATCTTCATCATGTGCCTTCCAGAGTTTTTTCCACGTAAGTAAAACATATCACAGAAGTGGTCTGGGGTCCTTAAGCAAGCGTGAGTGGAAGAAATGTGGAAATTCTGTGGGGTTGTGTGAGCACGTGTTTCAATGAACACAGCAAGTTCAGAATCATTTCTCACTGTGTGAGTAAACTTTAGCGTTTAAACATATACTGTGCATTTACTGTTTCAAAAGTTAAAGTTTTGAGGTTTAAAATTGGTTACAGTATTCCTCTATAGATGCTTTGTCGCAAGTGTCGCAAGTGTCTGCAACATTGTGGGCTGCACGTGGTATGAAGTGTATAGGGTTTAACCTAAAGTGTGTGTGTGTACAAGGTACAATGTTGTGTTCTATGGCCAATCACACACCGATATATAGTTAATACCAATATATACATTACTTTCTGTCTCTGACGAAAATTTTAAACCATGCGGTGACTGTAATAACTTATGAATTTAATGTAAACACTAAATTTGAATATGTTCACTTCATTGTACAAAGTAAAATATGTAGATTCTAAAATAAAATGTATTAGCTGTGGTAAAAGTATTGGTTTGGTAGGTTGTAGGTTTCACATTAAACAGGAAATGTCACTCTACAATATTAAACCAAAACTTCAATGTTGAGAAAATGGGAAATTAAGGAACAACTTACTGTACAATACGTGTACACAAGTGAAATAACGCTGTGAAAGAGGAAGAAAAAACATAATATGATCAAATCTCACAACACTTGCAGTACCCTGTAATATCTTGTTTTGTTTGTTTGTGGAGCCTCTAAAGCAATGATGTGTTCTGGCTAATGCTGCCATAAACAAGCAGTCAAATATTATTAGATGATAGCACAGAATGTGTGTGGGGTGTGACATTTATTAAGTGTGACGTATTAAAAACTAATGGAAAAGGTTTTTCAATTTCTTTTTTTGTAGAAGAACCACAGATTCAGTTTCTCTGTGAAACCTTTCACCCTTGTTCACCTGAAAATGGTACAAATAATGTGCACATATGTGGCCAGACTGACCTTCCATGTGTGACACAAATAACCAATGCCAGCAGTCAGGACAGACCTACAGGCAGGTATCTGTGCGAGACTGAGATGGGTGTTCATGTTCTCCGCAATAATACCTCTGAATCAGGTGAGATTTGGTGTGTCTGTGTGTGTCTTATAACTCTACAGTGTGGACAAAATCGCACTCATTAAAAAATGCAGAAAGCTTTCTGTAAAGGTTGTAATTATAAATAGCTGTGTATATAAACATTAGAAGTCTATGGATAATAAATTAGTGTGTGTGTGTACTGGTTTTCACGACCCCATAAGTATAGCAATACCAGTGTGTTTTGACATTATTTTGACATATGACATCCCCATAAGGAAGCAAGCATATAAATCAACCAAAATGATATGAAAGGTTTCTGTGAGGGTTAGAATGAGGGGTTAGGGGATAGAATATAGTGTGTACTGTATAAAAAAATTTTTTACAATGTTTACAAAATGTCCTTATAAAAGACGAAAAGTGTGTGTGTGTGTGTGTGTGTGTGTGTGTGTGTGTGAATACAAACTCTTATTATTTATGTTTGATGAATGTTGTGTATTGTTGATTGTTTAGAAATGACCAGCCAATAACTGTATGTTATTTCATTCTGTATGAACACACAGGAGAACATGTAACGTTGGTATTAACACTAAAGACAGACAATATCTCAGAAAGCAACGTTAGTGTGTTTGTGTTTCTCAACCACACTGACCTGTATACTGGACTGCAAAATCACCAGAGACTGTTCTACTGCTTTCTTCCACCAATCAAAAGGCAATGTCCAATGAACATGTCCACAGATGAACCTACAAAAGAATACCTCAGTCCTCCAAGAGCAATCGCCTACACTTTAAAAGCTCCTACCTCTGCAAATCCACTCAACTCTTCTCTCACAAACACAAAGCTGTCTTTGAACAAAACAAGTTTAGCACCAAGGCTAAACTGCCAACCGACTAGCAGAAGTTACGTTCATCAGGACCAGGAAAATAATGAGACAGAAACATCTGGAGCATTTCCAATGTCACAGATAAAAAAAGGTGAGAAAATTCTGAAAAGTCTCCAATAATGCCACAGTCTTGCTATACTTGCAAGACTTAGCCTTGACTTACCAAGGTAAAATTCTGCTTGAAGAACTCAGTTCTAAGTCACTAGTTTTTTTGTGTAGCAAGTTTCACACACAAAGAGCTTTACATAAAAAATTAATTTACAAAGAAACAAAAAACAAAAAGGATACATGATTAATAAGAATTTTAAAATGATTTAAAAACACAAGATATTTAAGAATTAAAAATAGGAAATTGAAAGAAAATAAATTTTAATTAATTCTGATTTTACCATGGATGAAACAAACAGAAATAAAACAAATACTAAATTAAACAAGTGTGTTTTAATCTACATTTAAAAGTGGCTTGCCATTATATGTAATGATGTAACAAGATTGCTCTGTATTATGTCATGCTTTTTTGACAAAAAGAGGGGAATATAATTTGATCTTGACATAAGTTGTGTCAGCGTTTTATGTGAAGCACAAACTAGTTCAGAGACAAATAGAGAACATCACCAGGTTTTACAAACTAAATCATGTTTCCCATGAGCACAGTGTAGTTTTACAGGTAGGTAAACAAGCCAAGATTACTTTTTGGCAACGCTGTGCTGTAACGTTTTCAAAAAAGAAAATAAATATTCAGTTTCAAGACAAAGGAACAGACAGCAGGTATTTGATATGAGTTATTTTAAAATCCTTATAAAACAACGACAGGAAGAAGGTGACTGAAAAATTGTAGCTATTATAGACGCTTATGTAATCTAGGACAAATGTGCGTTAGTTCATTTTGTACGGGTTGGGGGGGATGTGTGCGCTATGCAATATTAGATTCTGTGGACAAAGCAATAAACCCTAACATCATTATAAACACTACAAAGTTTATCATGAAAAAACTGCCTAGTATTCTACTGGTTACTGGAGTCTCACGGCTGCCTTCCACCCTCATAAATTTACTCTGAAGGAGAGCTGTGACTGTCTTTTATCCTGTCTATTGATTCATGCATGGAAGGAGAAAGATGGACTTTTCAGTTCAACCTAACCTTTGATAAATATATTATAGCAATACATCAACTCGGTCTGCAAAAAGTAAGACTTATCCAAAACCACAAATGCTTTAAGACAGCACACAGATAGGCCCAAACAGAGTCATTTAAGTTAATGTAAGCAAAAAAATAACTTGGCAACCATTTAAGGACAAAGGGAAGGGTCAAAAATTTGCTTAAGCATTGTATTCTTTGTGGTGTATTATTATACATTGCAAGTTATTTTTTATAAAATTTACAGCTACAGTATGTAACTTAGTTATGTCAGTTATTTCAGATTTAATAGTTTACCCTAAATAAATGAAGAAATAGTTTAATAGTAATAATATAAATATAAAGTCTACAAGTAACTTGCAATTTCATGTTTCAAACAGAGGTTTCAGATTGTGGCTTTAACATCTTAGTGGTTTATCATGTACTAGATTATGTTTTAAGGTATTGTTATACTTTATTTATCTGTTTATGTCTCTCTTTCTCCTGCCGTTTTTGTTTCAGAAAACTGGTGGTGTGTGATCACTGCAGTGTGGTTTGTTCTGGTGCTGACACTGATTGTAGTGGCTACAATTACTGTGGGCTTTCAGATCTACAAGAGCAGGAGAATTAACCAGAGTGAGTGTCAACTAAACAAACATAATCTGGTAGTAATTGCCCTTGAAGAAAACAAAGGGAGGTTTTACATTTAAAATGTACAAGTATTGTTACTGGCAATGCATCACATTACGGGTAACAGGTAACATTTTTAGAATGTTGGCTAATGTTCTCTAAAAGTTCCCTCAAAGTTATCAGAAAAGTTCTTGCAGTAACTAGTAAAATCTTTTTTTATTTTATATATATCACATATATACAAAAATATAAATAAATAAATATAAACATATATACAAATATACAAAATATATACAAAAACATTATTCTCAGGTTTGTGGAACGATTTAAAGATGGTACAGAATCCAAAAACGTTTAAATAATGTTCTAATAACTGAGCAATAACATTAATACAAAGCCTCAAAAAGCATTAAGCATTCCTAGAACTTTCAATATAACATTTTTATCATTTTTCTTACTTGATGTTCTTGCAGCCTAAAACTGTGAGCTGGTATATTTGGGGGCACCATTATGTAAGATCTTGTGGACATTTCTCTTTAGGAAGGTCTCCTGTGGTGGCAGTTTTAGCTGGGGGCTATCAGCACAAAGAGATCAGCAGGCAGAGAGTAAATTGTAAGTGACACTAACAAGTTTAGATGCTCTCAGAGGTTATCTGTCCTCATGCTAATGTTTTCACCTTCTCTTTAAGCGACGAGCAACACGGCCAATGTGTTTGTCTCAGTATGCAGTGTAGGAGGTAAGCGAATCTATGTGTAATTACCTTGTTAGGAAAATTGTGTCAAATCTGAGGCTTATTTTAGTAATAATAACTTATATAACTTACAAAAGTGTACTGTGGCAGTACCGTGGTGCAGGGATAGAATCAGAGAATAACAGTATTTTGTTTAGATATCAAATAGATATTAATGGTCAGAACTCACATTTCTTGACAATTTTGTAGTTGTTTTATAGCTATAAAGTGCTCATGCTAATAAATCTCTCTAATCTTTACAGATAATGATGTTTTCTGTCAGAGCGCTTCAACAGAAAACAGACCAGATGGTAAAACAATTCAATATATCATCTGAAGTGGTATTCATCATTTTACTGTAACACACTGTATAGTTTCAACAGTTTACTGTATAGTTCATCCATATATAAAATATATTTTCACAGAAAACCTACTCAAGATATATGTTGCTGGTAAAAGACGTAAGTGTTTGAATATTCCTTAATTCCTTAATCTGCTAGGCCCAATATATACTGAATACCATTATATAAATATATATACATGGCATGTGTTTGATGTTGTAGGATTGTCACCCATCTATGAGATTACAGGTACGAATAAAGCCTTCTTTCAATAAACACGTCATTAAACATACAAACCTTCCAAATACTGAACGGTGAAACAAAAGATTCTGTAACAAGCTAACAGAAAAAATACATGTTTTTAGAGAACTCACTTAATGAAGATGAGGAAGAGGAAGAACAGAATAACTCAATAACAAAAAAAGGTAAACAGCCCTGAAGTGTAAAATTAATACTATAATTAATAGCTTCATGAAAATGTAAACAAATAATAGGAATTTCTCTTTATAATTTATTAGTTTGACAACCTGACATGAAAGGTCATATTGTTAGGAGCATCAAACATTGCATTTGCATGCTTTAGATGTGTTGAAATAAAAACTTTACGAAGCAGGATATTACTTTTAAAAGACGCCTATATTGATTTCCTCTTGCGTCAGTTGATGTAACAGTTTGCTGGTTTCTACGTAGTGTAACCTGGAACAGTCTTTGAATCTTTCATAATGTCTCACATTGATGATGACACAAGCTAAAGATTGCATCTTTGATGCCAGTTTGTTGCTCGGGGCAGAATGAATGAACTAAAAATGGCCTCCTGGCAAAACGGATTCATGTTGCCATGGTTGTTGTATTCTGTGAGATGAATTCTTAATAATACTGTTTTTATCACAGAGAAAAGAATCACAGGGACATTGTAAACCTTCAGGTAAGGTACTGTTTGTAAGCACTCATTTGTGTTTTTACTCGCATCTTAAAGGGATAGTTCCCCCAAAATAACAATTTTATTTACGCATTAATATTTTTTCCATATGAATCACTGAAAATATTCGTCTGTGTTCCACAAATAAAATTTAAATCATACTGGTTTGGATTAAGATGTGTAAGAAAATGATGACAGAATTGATTTGTTATTTTTGAGTGAACTACTATCCTTCCAAAAAATGATTGGTCAAAGATTCATGAAAGATCCACAGCAAATCCAGTGCTAATCTGTGCTATAATGTGTGTGGTATAATTTTAAATATAATTTTGACATTTGTAATGATAGATACTATTATTTTACCTAAAATTAACCTAGCATCAAATAATTGTAAACCTCTGTATTACATATCCATTTTGTTTTGATGTTTAATGTTTGTTTTCTTTAATTAAGAAACACTTTTTATTGTGTTTTGACATTTTGCCTAAATGTTTTGTATAATTTACTTGTATTTAGTTTGACCTCATGTATTTACTGTAATAAATACAGTATTAAGTTTGACATCCTGAGGCTGTGGTGTAATGTAAAATTTAAAGTTTAAAGCCTTACTTTGCACTATTCAGGAAATGTGCCCATTAATTCATGCTATTTCTCACCCTTCATTTATTTTTCTATTTTCAGCTCACCTGCATCCCTGTAGCAATCCGTCTTGCTCCTGTCATAAAACAGATGGAGAGCTTTAACCCTTCAACACAGAAAGAGACACTAGAATCCATATTTATTACCACATGACCAGGGCCATCTGATTTTGCTCCTGCTACTGTCCATAAGATAACAACATCAGATTTCCAAGGGCACAATAGTTCTAATCGTAAACTCAACCTTGGCTACACCACACACAGGTTAAGGAATCTACATTAAAGTACTATTAACATTACTTTTTCATGAGATTACTGATACTACATTAACAATAAAGTAATATTAGTTTTTCAGTGACAAAAATTATAGATAATTGGACTGAGTTATTTTTACCAAGTTATGTAAGACATCTTTTAGATACAGAAAAACACATCTGCAATATAACAACATCTGGCGAGGGACATGTTATGAGATCGCATCAAGCAAATTGAATTTTACATGCAGTTACAAGCATCATTTAGACGCTAATTTTGAAATCCATCTAAAAACTGGTGTGTATATCTCTGATACCCATTTAGCAAACAGTGTGGCTGCACTAATGTGATTTCCTAATTATATAACACCAGTCTAAAGCTATTGAGTAAGATTTATGTCCTCATAACATGTATGCCAACAAATCAAGATGTAGGCAGAGATGGTTGGTGTCAAATGAAAAGATTTACTGTCTCAATACCTGAAAGAGATCAGTCTCTAATTTTACAAAACACACTTTTACTACATGCTACTCTTCAGTCAGCAGTCAGTAGTTTCTGAGTCAGTACATTTTATATAATTTAAGGGGTTTTCATTTAAAAAAGCTAAAGTCTATTTGTCCTTGAAAACATAAAATTGTGTTCATTTCATGCACTATTTGCCGTTCAGTGTTTGGTAACGTAGTACTGCTGAGAGCTCCTTTAACAGTGTTTTCGTAACAGATGGTGAATACAGAACGAGAGAAGAATGAGAAAACCACAGAGAACTTTGTGTCTTTTAATACTTCATATTAATAATATTACAGATTATCTCTGTCCACGTTATTCAAAATAAAAACACAATGGTACCAAACGTGACTGATTCAATTTAGGACAACAGTTAAACAACCTGCTCACACAATACGACAGACGACTCATAAATCTCAATTTGTTTGGTAAAGTAACTTAAAAAGAACGGATGAAGTGTCAAGACGAATAACAGATAAGCAGCTTCCTAAAAGTTAGGAGTTTTTTAATCTCATTTTTGTAAATTATCTTTATATAAGAGTCTATATATAGACTAGAATTGCACTTTTTGGTGTAAGCTCTCATACTGAAGCAACACAGTACACAGATAAGACATCACACAGAAACACATACAAACACAGAATGTGACACTATTCAGTGGCGGATGGTTCTTGGATTGGCTTGGCTGTGGTTCTGCTGATCTGAATGTGTGACACCTGGAGAACGGGCAACAGCAGCTGGAAAGCGTTGTGGATGTAGGTAGTGCTATTAGAGGCCTGGGGAAATGAGACACGGACGCAGTGCGTTGATGAAGGGTCGCCATTAGCATAACAATAACCATTATCATTATCTTCGAATCTGTTAGCGCAGCGCATTGTGAACCTTTGACATTAATGATCACAGTGAAGTTTTACCTCCAGCGTCACGCTGTCCACCAGAGGATTTACTTCCTCTGCTTTTCTGTGATTCTGCAATAAGAGCAAGAGAGAGGAATGAAGGAAAGATGTTCATTCAACACAGTGCATGGCGCTAGCTATGCCAAGGTCACGGGTTCGATTCCCATGGAACGCGTGTAAATAATTGACATAATATGACAATTATGTTACATGGGACATTCAAAGCATTTGTAATGTGAAAACTTGATTTATGCATCAGAAATAATTAAATTATAAAAAAACTGTCTCTATATGACATGATTAGAGAGAAGAGCTGGTTGTGCTTGGTGATGTCATCCAAAAGGTAAAGTTGTTTCAGAGGCGGCGCAAGTTATTAAATTTTGACAGAAGATTATTAAAATTAACATATTGTCATTAACTGTTCAACAAGAATGTAAAACTAAGAATGTGTATTAAAAGTAAAAAGGTTTAAATTTGATATTCCTACAGATTCCTACAGTTTTGTATGTATTTTGGGGTTCTGGTCGGTCACACTCACCCCTACAGCCAGCAGTGTGTCTGAGAACTTTTGTGCCAAGCAGCCGACCTCCTTACACATGGCACAGGTCAACCTGACCATACACAAGAATCACTAACAAATAACAAAAGGACTCAACTATTGTTTTATGACAATGGCAAAAACACTGGCTCACCTGACCAGAATTCTGGCTTGTTGGCAGGCTGGTTTCTCCAGCTCTTGTCCATGTAAAATCAGCTCTGCGACTTTGTGTAGCTGCTCTATACTACGAGCGGTTACCTCAGCAAGGCTGCCTACTGATGATAGATACACCTTCTACACACAAACATACGTAAATACATTACATATGTACAATTTAATATTATAGAATATAAAACATTTGCATTATTAAACAGCGTTTTGTAATGTGTATTTTTTATACATTTCAATAAAATAATATATAAATTAAAATATTATATAAATTTAAAATAATTTATTGTACATAATTCTAAAATCATATTATTTTGTTCCAATAATTATTTCTGCACATTTTGTTTCAAACAAAACTTGAAACAAATCAAGCAAATATATTCTTACCTCAACAGCATCCGTGTTTCCATCCTTGGCATTATTTTCCTCGTGTTTCTCGCCTCCTTCTCCCTCCTGTTTCTTGTCCTCCTCATTCTCTTTCATCATCTTCTCATCTTCCCTGTCCTCCATTTCTGGAGAAGCAGAGGTTTTTTCCTTCAGTTGAACCGTTACATTCTGAAGGTCTTGATTTTCCCGCTCCACCTCTCTCACCCAATCATGAGCTTTAATACGCGCCTGTGGGAAAAGGGTGTCACACGGCTGATTAGTGTGTGTGTGTGTTGGCCAGAGAAGATAGCAAACATTTAATGTGTATAAGCTTGTTGACTGAGCGTGTATGTTTGGCTATACTTTGTTCAGTTTATCTGGAGTTGCAGCAACATGCAGTTCAAAGAGTAGTTCTGTGAGAACACTGACAAACTCCTCCCCATCAGCAGCTGAAACACACATCACGTAAATTTAACACCCAGGGGCAAAAAAGAAAAAACTGAAATATTTATAATGGTCTGCCTGAATCATCTGTCATATCAAATTAACGTTTGTTCATTTAGATTAGGTAACATTGGGATTTTGAACACTTTCAACACACATTTTTTAAAATTTGATTTATTAGATTGTGACCAATTTACCTGATAAAAAAAAGTCAAATTGCAATGCAGATTAATTCAGCACAAGATCTTGATTGTGGTCCAGATTTGTTCACACTCGATCTGGATTTATCTAATCAGGTTTGGGCGTATAAGGACTCACACAGAGGAGTGAAACACTGAATTTGCGAATAAAGATCACCATTTTCCTCTGAGCAGGCATCAGCTTCCTCCTGATCATGAGCGATGAAAATCTCCTTAATCTCAATCAGCTCCTTCTTTAGAACCTCCAACTCCTGCTCCTCCAAAGACGACAAGAAGGTCTGAACCTGAGTCAATGGGAGAAACACACAAACAAGTACTGAAATATTTAATTGTGGAATATTTTCTGGAATACTCCATTTTGGTCTATTTCATTTTGTGGTCAAATATGTATTGCAAATTAAAATACAAACTGTACAATTGGCTTTAATGATTTATTTTGTAGCTGTACATTAAGTGAAATATTGTACAGTCAAATGGCTATTTTCTATTTATCACATAAACCCCTTAAAAGTGAGCATAACCTGAGAAATAGAAATGAATACAGATACAGACAGATAGGTACTTACCCTCCCCTCGCTCTCATTGGATAGTATCTCCAGTGCTTCTAAATGAGACAGGCCTTGGTAGTCATCAAACAGGATCCCATAGTGGGCGGTGGGCTCTGAGATCATCTGATTGCTCAGTCTTTCTCTCTCTTTTTCCTTCGCTTCTTTCAACATCTACAGTAAACACACACATACACAAGAACATACATCAACTATAGCTGTTATACACAAATAAATACATGGTAGCATCTACGTTACATGCGAACAATACGTGGTCACACTGTTCAAAACTGGCCTTAATACTGTAGTGCTTTAGCACATTGTGGGTGCTAGCACTACTTTAGTAAAGGGAGTGTTCCTGTTGCTCAACTGAGCAGGTTGTGGGTTTGATTCTCAGGAAACACACTTACTGAATGCACTCTGTAAGTCGCTTAAAATTCTGTTAAATGAGTAAATAATATAGTTTTTTGTCTCCTGCTATATTTTTAGTCAGTCATCCAACACCTCACTGTGTTAAACAAAATGTAAAATAGATTTGAAATAACAGTAAGTAAACATGTAAAAAAAACTATGTTAACTCATAAGTAAACAATTACAAGGTATTAATTTTTTAGTGAACTACCACTTTAAGGCTAACACACTTTGTTTTATTTAAAGCCCATTAATTTAAAACACACAGTTTATTCAGTGAATGTTTGATTAATGCCTTTATCTAATTTCCACTAAAACAGGAAGTTACTGAGTGGCTTCTCACCCTTTAAAACAGCCAAAAACAGTTAAGGTTGTTAATGTATCAGATGCAAGTGAGAACCTGATTGGTTAAGAAATTTTAAAGGCAAATGAAGCATTAAAATGTCCATATTGGAGAAAGTGAGAGAATCTTTCAAATGCTTACATCTCCAAATTTTAAATGCTTACATCTCCAAATCATTTTATAGATATTTTAAAGGCTAATATATGCATACTAAAAGCCAAAGAACTTTCTTTTTGATTTAAAGTGGACTTTAAGGACAAGGCAAGAAGTTTTCCACACACAGACTCTTTCCACACAGAGCCTGACCAGCAAAAGACCTCAAGACCTGGAGCAGATGTCATGTGATCCTGCTCCTCACCTACTGTAGTGGCTGTTCGGTGTGGCGGATGTTAATGAGGCAGCATCTGGAGTGGGTGAGCAGTTGTGGCAGTTACTGAGCGCTGCAGCTGCAGGCGGCCATGGCTGTGAGGTCAGTGACGTGCTACAAATTGAATTTGAGGCTCGTTCACCTCAATGCTCACCACCATCACATCTGTTTGAAGCTGATGAAGCTGATTTTTTAAGCTTGTCCCTCCCCAACCAATCACCTTCCCAGGAGACGCACATGCAAGGGATTGTGGGATATCAAAGGCAGCGGGGGATACATCTATGTTGCCCTCAAAAAACGTCAGATAAAGGTACCTCAGGAGACAGGAAGCGTTGGATTGGGACATGCCTTGATACTTTCCAACTTGGAATCCAGTCTCCAAAGGAAATATTTTCCAACCCATATGTCTAAAGGACGTTTCTCTTATCCTCATAATTTTGAAGATTAATATGGAAAATAATCCAGAACAGTAACAGTACACTGGCCACAGTAAACTCAGGTGAAGCTCTGGACAATGGTTGGTTCTTTATAACATGTAATTTCAGTAAAGAATCGTTCAATGGTCTTACCTGAGACAGAGAAGCAGTTTTCTGCATCAGTATTTTGGTCTTTTTAAAACCTGGGTCACTTTCTGCCAAGACGTTCATGGTCTTCTTGCCAATGAACTCCAGAGCATCGAGACCTCCTGTTATTACCGACTTTCCCTGAGAGAGAGAGAGACAGAGAGAGAGATAGAATGAAGGCATATGAAAGTCAAACCAATACAATCACAATCGATCACATTTACACCTGTTGTTCCCATGCGTGTCCTTTAAACTCACATTATCAGATCATTATATGACATCAGCATATCAATGCACATGAATGTCACAATGCATTTGAATGTGTATGAATGTAAGTAAAGAGGGCGGTTTGTACAGGTGCAGGCTTACAGTGTTCTGAACCGCACTGGTGATGGTGGACAGCACACCTCTGTGCACTTCCTCCGACTGATCATGTTCTTCAGTCACGGTGTCAGAATGCTCAGGCGCTTCTTCTGCTTCCTCACAGAACGAGGTCTGACGTATGCGTAACGCCACCCCTGCTTTCTCTCTTACAGAGGTTAACCCTTGACCTATAGACAGTCAACAGATGACAAAACTAAGTCTGCTCCCCCACACTGCATTAAGATTGCATGCACTGTATTAAACCTAAAGCACTCATCAGATATTTTAACACAGAGGACTATACGTGTGGTAAGATTTCATAGTAGACCTACAGTAGCCAGATTCAGGCAATATGACCAGATACCTGGTTCAGTCAGACAGCAGAATCATTTTCAGTAATTGTAATTCATTTTGCCTATTCTTACCCTATATGGTAAATAATGCATTGAATATACTAAATAATGAATGAACGAATGCGTGATGAGCTATTTTGGACACAGTATTGCATCCGTTTATGTTGTTTCTAACGTCTCCTGAGATCATCACCACAGCAACATGTCATGATTGACATGGCAACATTTTCAGTTTTCAGTCCCATCTCCCTACAATGACAGTTACTCTCATTTATTATTAGATCGCTATGGTAACCATATTAGATGTACTGGATGTTTACTGAGTCTAATATAATGGATGTGATTTTAGTACTTGCAGGACACAAATTGAAATTGTGTGCTAGATATCAACGATAATTCTTAGTCACATGTATTTATAGAGCCATTAGCTGTGGTCAGATTCTGTGTGAGGTTTACTATGGCAACCAATCTGTAGTGACAGGTTGCTATGGTGACTTACCCACAGTGGATGTAGCAGTGGTCAGCAGTGACTTCCCCCAGGAGCCCCAACTACTCCATCCTTTAGACTTAGACTCATCCAGAGGCTGTTCATACACCCAAAAGGACACAAACACACATACACATAAAATTAGATCAGCCTTAACATTAGGCCATCTTATCATGTTAGACTACGTAACACGCCACAAGCTATTATCATGATAAAACCCATCCCATAGTCATTAAATTCACCTCAGTTTCCTGTGTAACATCTGGGTCCAAATTCACAGAATCCACACACTCGGTAACCAGACCCTCAGGTTTATCGTCTGATTGGTCTAATTTCGTCTCTTCAACACTGACAGCTGTATTGTGCTCTTCCACATTCTCATTGGTTGAGGCCGGTGTGTCCAGTGAGAGCTGTGATAGAGATGGGAGCTCATCTGTGCTGACTGCAGCTATAGGGGTGCTAACATCAGTGAAAGTCTGCTGGAGGGACGGGTGAGATTCTGTACTGAGGTCCTCTGCTTGCTCATTGTGTGACATGGTGCTCTTAAACAAACAAACAAATAGATAAACAAACAACGTTTAATGGAAGTCTATGTAATCAGATGGCTTTGATAGACTCTGGTTGGTTAGAAACACACAGACTGCTGACTAAACACTTGGCCAGCTGAGTTCTGACTAAAGGTTGCAAAATGAGTGGCAATTGATCAGCAACAGACAATTTACAATTTAACATCATGCGTGAATGTAAATGCAACATAAAAACTGTTGAAAGAAAAATGGCTGAGGAGACAAAGCCCTGCAGTGACAGTATAAAATATTATGCCTAGAGACTCATTGCTCAAACATGCAGAAATAAATTGGCTTGTGGTTTTGTGCATTCAGAACATACTGGGTAGTAGCTAGGAAACAGCATTCTTGTTTCCCCAGTCAAAAACCTCTATATGAATGTTAATGAATAGCTAATATAATTCCTATGATAGTCTTAAACATCTATTAAAGTATTGGGTTCAGATCTGCTAGAATCAATTGAAATTCACAAAAACTGACATGCATTTCAGTTTATCTTTTTAGGATTGCTTCCAAATTATGATTATAAAGTAATCGCTTGCATTTCTGCAGAATTTTTAAAAGGAGAAACTCATGATCTTTACAAGATTTCCAGTAAGGTCAACATTAAACCACTGAATACAATAAAGACACTGTGGCCTCTGGCATCAGTGAATACACCGTCTCTTGTACAGTGTATGAATAGAAAAAACACTGACACATACAGGAGAACAGAGCTGTCCCTGCATGGTGCCGCAGTCTCATTGTTTGGGACTTTGAAATGTTTAGTTTGGGTATTATAGCGCCATCTAGCGATTGTTATCCATCAGTACAGCCGACATGCAAACTTTAATTTGTAAACAGACATTTAGTGCATAAATATAGACTGACTAACAAAGACGTTGTAGACAGATTACAAGATTTCTTTTGTTGCACTATATAAACAACAACATTTATGCGGTTCAAAATGTCTGTCGAAGTTTGCATTGACTGCAGATAGTCTAAAGTCAAACGCCCATTTAGCGACTGATTATTAAAACGATCTCTTCAACTAAATTATAGTTTATGTTTTCAGCTATTGTTAAACTATATTGGCTAACTATTGCCTTATTAATTTTAAGAATCCATAAGATTTTTTACGATCCCGTTTGATTATTTAAGAAGCGACAGAGTAAAACGATCTTAAACAACGTCCCAAATATTACAAACACAGGCGATACGTGGAATAGCTGAATGCAAAGATCGTTTATGTAAAATGCATCCATATCTATAAGATTCAGTTATGAAATACAGTTAATATTAGGTTAATGTTTCTTTCCATCTTACCAGTTCAGCCGACAGTCGCTCTATCTCAACCCTTCCGCTCGAGCTCGCGCCACGTCGGCAGCAGGGCCGCGTGCCGCTGTGGCGGGTGACGTCACCTCAACTTTTGGCACTCCTTGGAATAACGGGGAAATAAAGGGATAACTAAATAATACAGTAGCTTCCTGCACATTTTAGCAGAACAAAATCGTATTTCCTACTCTACGTCTGTATTACGAACCTTTTGGAGGCCTGTGATGTGTGGGAAGAGGGTTTGATCTCGACTTTTATAGAAGAAATAAAGTTATAAATGGGATGCACCGGGCAAGTGACGTAATAAGATGAAACACATATAATAAAAAATATAACGCATAACAAAAATATGTATTGCGTTTAATTTTAAAATGAAAACACTGCTTACATAATTACTGATCTTGGAAAGTTGCAAAAAAAGTGAATGAGTTCGCTTTTGTTTCTTATTTGGTAGTTCAGTTTTCTGTCAGCGGCTCGTTGGTCTAGGGGTATGATTCTCGCTTAGGGTGCGAGAGGTCCCGGGTTCAAATCCCGGACGAGCCCTTCGTTTTTAATATGGTTTGAATGTAACTTGAATCATTAAAGTAATCTCTCTAAATTAAAACAAACAAACAAAACGATAACACACTTCTGGGAAATATTCACCATAAAAAGTTTATTGAATGATACACATATAAATCAATATAATACAAGTGTCTGAATATTTTGTATTTAAATTCACAGTTTGATACAACGACACAGCATAATATTCCCCTTTGAACTGTGAAAATATAAAGAATTTAGAAAAAAAGATTCACATCTTTACAAAATTGTAATATTTGTTGTGAATAAAAATATATAATAATCATGCTGTCTATAAATTGCCCATTCAGTCATATAATTCCTTAACATACATATATATTAATATTTTTCATTACCCTTTGTAATTAGTTTATTTATGTTATGTGATTTGCTGTGGTTTACACACTAAGACAGAGATGTTTCATCCATTTTCTGTCAATCTGATTCGTCTCAATGTTCTCATGAAGGACTCATCTCATTTCTCCCTCAGTCTTTTCTCCATCTAAACAGCACTTCAAAATTGCCCTTCAATTGAGAACACAAAAACAGAACACAACAAATGAAAGCAAGACAGGTCTCTTAAAGACTTTTGGAGCTACACAGAACTGTGGCTCAAAGATTAAAGTTATATGGCCCCCATTTAAAGATATTTGGCTTTCAATTTTTTTAAAGTGCAGTTTGTTTTTACACATTGCCTTTTACAAACATTTGTTCACATAAAATGATTTTCAAAACCTACAAACAGAAAAACAAGAGTAAACTCGTCCCTGCATATATGTCATTTTCTTACATGTTAAACACATCTCTGACAAAACAAAGTGTTGATTTAGCAGTAAGACAATGTTTCCCATAACCTAGATGAACTCACTCACTTGTTATAATGCCCCTTATTGAATGGTTCACATTTTATTTCTCCACCTGAAAACCCCTCAATGAAATTAAGAATTAGTTTCTGACACTGGATTTGATAAAATAAGACACTACTAAATATTTATGATTATATGAATATTATGAGTAATTGTGACATTAAGCAAAATAAAACTTGATAAGTCCTTGCAACTAATATTTATATGGTAGACATTATAAAGTGAAGAACAAGGGCTCTGACTGGACGCTCTATCTGTCTGCTGCTTTTAAGACCAGCCTATAAGCATTCAAGATTCCTTTCTAATATTTAATACAAGAAGTTGCCTGTTTTTCACCTGTATTTTTAGAATCCATGTAGGATAAAATTATTACTGTCATATCATTTGTAAATTGCGCATGGGCGTTGTTGCAAAGAACTTACACAGTACATAGTACTTACTGTAATAACTACGATATGAATTCATGATTACAATTAATAAGACATGCCATGTTTGACTGTTGTTTAAGTTATAGGTCAGGTCATTTGAAACGAAACACCATAATACCATGCCTTAACTCATAAGACACAAGTGATAACAATTCAGAGATTTGATTGAATAATCTCAGATGGACAAATGAGGATGTACAACAATCAGTTTTGGTCCTTAAAACAAACAAACAGGAAACAAGCATGCTGAATACATATACAGAATCTGTGTATACACATTCATTTTCCTAATAATATAAAAAGAGAAAAATTCACATTGTACAGGTTTGACCCGAGTTGCATCCAAAAACTACATTATAAATGTGACTGTGTGTGCATATATGAGTGCCTAGCTACTGACATTTTGCAGTTGTATTGTGTGTTTTGTATGTGTAGTGCTCCAATGGGCACAATGTGCCCTCTGACCTGCAGAGGGCAAAACTGGACAGAGAGAAAGAGAGAGAGTTTGTGTGTGTTATATGTCAAATAAGCATCTGTGCTTTAAATTTAAATGGCATTCATAAGGGCCTACATGGCCTACATATGTCCATATCCATAGCAACGGTGACAAAAATCCATTTGGACAATAATTCATTTGGACTAAGAATGCCATGATCCTCATTAAATGATCTTTTAATTTACGATCCAACTCCATTTTTCTCCTCTAGGGTTTCATCCTTTTCTGAACAGGAAAGGTGGTGGGAAACACAAATGCCCCTTAACATCACTTAAGGTAAAACGTCAGATCTTCTGCGTAATTGAAGGTGCAATTCCAGCCCGGTCCGGGTGTTGCAGCGTTGCGCTCAAACCAGCAGGTGGCGCTTCTTGTGCAGGGCGAGGTGATCAGAGCGAGAGAAGGTGCGATCGCAATCTGGGCATTGGAAAGGCTTCACACCCGTGTGCTTCCGAAAGTGACGGGTCAGCTCATCGGAGCGGGCGAACTTCCACGTACAGCCCTCCCACAAGCACTTGTAAGGCTTCTCTCCTAGGTAACCACACGGAGAAAAGTCTTTAATGAACTCCTTTGGCTTGAATATACCAGAACTGTCATTTATTCATTTACCTGTATGTGTGCGTCTGTGCGCTTTGAGATGCGAGCTTTTGGTGTAGACTTTATTGCACCCGTTAAAGTCACAGCGATGAATTCGACGCTTCTTCAATGGATCTGGTGATTCTACCTTCCGACGTACGATTACAGAGTGCGTGTTGCCCCTGTGAAAGACAGACAGAAGATCAATTCTGATGAAACTCTTCCTCACCAAATGCACCTTTCATTTGAACCACTAGGGGTCAGAAACACGACATACTTGGATACATACTTGGATATTTTACAATAAAAAACTGTAGACATACATTAAATAAGGGGACCTGAGACATATATAGAAGCCATAGTGCCATAAAAAACACTATCTTTAAAATTGGGCCACCGTATAGACACCACCATATAGATGTTTATACAGAACACTCACTCACTGTCTGTCTGTCTGTCTGTCTGTCTGTCTGTCTGTCTGTCTGTCTGTCTGTCTGTCTGTCTGTCTGTCTGTCTGTCTGTCTGTCTGTCTGTCTGTCTGTCTGTCTAGCCTTCCTGTTAGCTCAACTGGTAGAGCATTGCATTAACACCACAAAGGTTGTGGGTTCGATCCCAGGAGAAGGTAAGTCCTGCTAAAAAAATGTGTACCTTGAATTCGCTTTGAGGCGCTTTGGATAAAAGTGTCTGCCGAATGAATGTAAATGTCTGTCAGTAATGTGTCTTGTTTTTTTAATTCAATGTTTATTTTTGTAATTTAGTCCTATAAAAGTAAATGTCTGAGGAACCAACATAGTAAAGACGTAACAGAAAATGAACTTTAATTGTAAGTTCCTGAAAAAGTTCTCTCTATAATTAAGCACTCGCTCTTTCTGCACACCTTTATATCCAGTCGAACTTCATCGTTTCAATCACTTTCTTCCTTATTTTTCCACTTTCTGACCTTTGTTCCTAAAAGTAGCTGTTTCTTGGCACCACACCCAATGTAAAATTATCACTCCACCTTCCTCCTCCCTTCCTCCTCCCGTCAATCGCTCTCTCCACCCTTCCTTGTAAAAATTGCTCCTTTTTTCTGTATTTTAACGTTTTTCCTGCCACACCCAATGAAAGATCATACACACACATCTACACATAGAACACACAAAACCCACGCAGGCATATGCTCACACCAATAGGTTTCCTCCCCATGAGGGTTTGAAGAATATTTGGAGACGTTCTGTCTGTGAAGTGCAAGCTGGGAGATTTTATCAGCGCTACAGCAAGAAATATCAGATGCAAAAACGTATTCAAACACACCACACTTGTGCATATATGAACCTGTGTGATTGGAAGGAGTTTGTGCCAAACTCATTTTAAAAAAGACATCTGTGTCAAGTATGACAGCCTCTTCCTATATTTAAAACTGTCCCATATTTTAAATGATAGATAGATAGATAGCTAGACGGATGGACAGACACGTCTTTAATGGAGAAGTGACAGATAAATTACAGATATGTAGATAGACAGATGTGTGTTGTATGTGCGTTTACATCTTAATGTAAGTCAGCATAAATATGTGTGTGTAATTACAGGTTTCTACTGTGTATAGGTGTTTTTACGAGCAGATGTACAGTGTTGACTGTAAGTGTTGTGCAGCAAAACCCCCTAAAATGACAAGCTGTGGCCTGTCCCAAATGCATATCCAGACATACAGATATCTCATTTTAACCAACTTTTAATTGTTATGCATTGTTTTGCACCCATTGTTTTTGGTAAGATACAATGTTTGCATTGCATTTCTTATACATGCACATATTGGCAGTGGCCATAAATGGTGATTCTGTGCTGCACAATGCAAGTGTATTTGTGGTCCTGGTTTTCAAGACAATCTTGTTGGGACATTAATGTCCAAAATACATAGTTTGTATAGTAAAGAAAACTTTATGACTATGATTATAATGTGTGTGTGTGTGTGTGTGTGTGTGTGTGTGTGTGTGTGTGTGTGTGTGTGTGTGTGTGTGTTGAAGTGTTCAGCACTCACTCGTAACTCTGTGGGACAGTAATGATGGGTGAGGTTATTTTCTGGCTTTGGGAATCCTGAGTGTGTTCAGGGCGGGGCTCAGATTTGATTGGCTTGAGGACATCATGGTTGTCAGGGGGATTCTCTGACTTCATTGTTGGGACTGGGGTCAAAGAAATGAGAGACAAATGAATGAAGCATGCAAACACATGTAAGGCTATCTAACAAGTAAATTAAAAGACATTTGTTGTTGTGTGTGTGTGTGTGTGTGTGTGAATACTTACACTGGCTGGCAGGATCTTCAGGTGTGACGGAGGATATCATGATGGAGGGGGACAGGTGCAGGGAGGGGTAGATCACAGGTAACGGCTGTAGCATCGGGATAACAGGAATGATGCCGGGGCTCTGCACGAAGGGAGTCAAAACCTGCTGTAAGGCAGAAATACAAACAGGTGTAAGAACAACACATGTACTCACTGGAAAATGTGCAAATGTAGTGGTTTGAATGCATAGTATAGATTTAATACTCATAAAAACATTAAATGGGCAGTGGTTAACTTTAACCAATTTAACATGGTAGCACATGAAATCTTGGTCTGTTGACCAAAATATTTTATAAGATATTTAATATCATAATTTGTTTATGATTACTGGTAATGGCAGGATTGTCTGGTAATATTTTTAGTAATCGTTTTGGAGACATGAGCCCAGAAATATGATTTCTTTTATGGAATTAATGCACTGGAGTATCATGTACCTGTTGCGGTACCAGGATTCTTACCGCAGGAATAGGGAGGGCCACTGGTGAGGTCAACTGTCTTGTCTGGGATGACCCGGAAACACTTCCTGCCACAGACCCTGAGCCGAGACGAGGGCGAGCGACTGGGCTGACACGCCCGTATGGAGAGGGGGGCGTTGCCCTGGGTGATGATGATGACAGAGATGATGAGGGAGATGAAACTGAAGATCTTTTGCTGACGGACAGGTCGACGGGCTCGTTTTGGGAGTGATGGGCATCGTGGGATTGAGGTTGCGTGTGAGGGGGGCTATTGTAAGTGTAGTGTGTTTGATAACTGGGGTGGTAGTGAGCGGGGTACATGTGAGCGGTGGGTGTAGTGGCCATGGGAGTTGACAAAACAACTCTAAATGCCTCAGATGGTGGTTTAATCAGGGTGGGGTAAGTCTGATATAATGACTGCAAAAGAGAGAAAGAGAGATTGAATAGCCTGCAAATTTTCAAGCATTTTGACACATTCACATGTACATAATTACACAAGCACACACACATCACATAAAGCAGCTGTGCAGAGCAGCAATTGACTCTGGAGAATACAAACTGACAAAAAATCTAACTTTGAATGACTGAGTTACAGCCAAATTCAACTTCCCACCCCACATAAACTTCTAACCTAATAAGAAAGGAATGCATGGCCATCTGTAGTTGTCCAACAAGAAAGAGAATATGAGAGCAAGCACAAGAAGTACGAACTGTTGAGCTGTGGGTTACACACACATAAGCACTGAGTTCAAGCCCGACCCGGTCACTTCCTCTCTCTTAAAAGGCAATCTTCTGCTATTACCCAGAATTCAAGGGTTCTTTGGCATGTTGTAACTGCACTTGAACAAACACACACACTGATGACCTGAAACCAGGGTGTTTAGGTGGCTGTGTGCCAGGCAGTCCATTGTGTGTTAGTTGGTAAGACAGGTTTGTTATTGGAAACGGAAAGTGAGGCATTGTTTTCTTTAAAATCACGTAAACCGGATCTTAAGAACCAGACAAACATTAGCAAGGCTAAGGAACCTTTCAGATCAGTCCAAAAACAACTGAAGCTAAAAGAAGGGATCTTAACAAAACACCAGGCTTATTAAAACTTATTTGTTTAAAAACAATTTGTACAGTATTATATAAATGCAATTGTTATTAAAAAAGAAAAATAATTATGCTCACCGTCTCCATTTCTGTCTTTATTGGGTAATCATACATGAGCATGGCTGCCGGCACTGGAATTCTGGGAAAAACAAACAAAAAAGATTAAAGTCAGTTGGCGATAAACAATCGTGCAACCCCAGTATTGTGAATTATATTAGCTAAGTTGACAAAATGAAAATGCACAGGCAAATCTGCGGCTTTAACTACGTGAGACGTGGTGAAATTGCACATGAACAAACAACACCGATACAAAGACTAAGAGACATCAGGAAGTCATTCCTCATTCCAGGCACACAGAAGCAGAGAAGCATGAGTTAGGTGTTGAAACACTAATCACTTCAAGCACAGGGCAAGTGAGAAATGCCCACGGCTATAAACAGAGTTTGTGTGTGACTGTACATAACATTATAGTGTATGAGAGAGCTTTCTTAATGAATCCAGTATGGTATACATTTATTCATTTGGCAGACATGATTTACAGTGAACTCAATGTACACTTTTTTTCACACAATTTTTATCAGGACTTGCCTTCCCCTGGGATCGAACCCACAACCTTTGCAGTGTTAACGCAATGCTCTACAAGTAGAGCCAACAGGAAGGTGTTTTAAAATAGAAAAAGGAAATATCCTTTTTTGGATGTGTGTGTATTTTGGGGGGGGGGGGGGTAGTCAGCCGGTTCTCTCTTTATGTAACATAGATAACAGGGGTATAATACACAAAAAGGAAACTGAAGGCTTGGGATGAAAGGTGTACAATAGCACAAGCTCATCAGATAGCTCAGATATTATCTTGTAGACACAAAAGGAGTAGGTGATGTGTTCATGTAAGCCCACAAAGACTACAAAGATAAATCAGTTTTGTACCCTCAAGAGCTAAATCCTGTTTTTTATATTGGTTACTGATTCAAACACACACTTATTGATTTTAAAGATGTAGGTTTACATAGAAGTCTCTAAAAATGAAATGTCTGTCTTTATTTGCTCTTTATTTATTTTAATGTACAATTAAAGTTCAGTAAATATGCAAAAACAATGTTTACTTTTGCAGTCCTTATTAATTGCAATTTGATAAAACTGACCAGTAATTCGGTCAATGCAGTTTGGAATGACAAGAGGGTGAGGGTGAAATTTTAATTTCTGAAGTACTATTTCTTTAAAAGTTAAAGTAAATGTACACAGAACATGTTTTCTATGCAATTCAGTGGGGAGCACTGACTTAGCAAGACCGGATGTGGGACACTTCATCAGTGAGCCATGGGCAGACTCAATAATATTTGAGTGCTTTTACAGTCCAAAGTCTGAGAGAGAGAGAGAGAGAGAGAGGTGAATGTAAAGTCTCTTTATTCAATCATTAACCCAGGGTGGTGCTGTTAGCACACACACATGCAAAACAATCCATACTAGGTACACTAGACCAAATACACTCCCAACAAAAAGAACACTCGCTCTTTCACTTATATGTGCACACACACGTACATATAAACAGGGCTACTATTGCATAGACAATGCCAGTCACTAACTCACGTACACACACACAGGCTTGTGAAACACTCCCACAGGCCTCAGGGTCAGGTGTGGGTTAACAAAACAAAACATTGGAACATACACACAAATACACATATTCATCCAGTCCTGGTGACAACAGTATAGAATTCTACACAAGTAAACAGATGCAATAACTAAGGACGAGTCAAAACAGACTAGTCATACGCCATTCACATTTTTGGTTAATTAACCCTTATACAATTAAACATAAATGACTGAGATTTTGTTATGCTTCAAAGCATTAAATAAACAGTCCTTTTAATAATTCACTCACGGTTGTGTATTTAAACTTGTCAAACCTGGGGTGACACCATGGCTTCACCAGACAATTTAATGAACTCAAACGCAAATGAGATTTAAGAGCTTTAATGTCTTACATTTCGGTCTGTCACTCACGCAACACTATTGTATGGCTTGAGACTTGAATGGAGAGTTACACTGATACTTTAATGATACTTTAATGATGTTTTGTCTTTTTTTGGAATTTGACAACGTCAGTCTGAATTTACTTTCATTCTGTGGAAAATATTAGCATAAATATTATGCTTTTTGTGCTCTAAGGAAAAGTCAAATTTTAAGGCAAAGGCAAAAAAACACAGGCCCTTTATACAACACAATAAAATAACTTTTACAATCTTTAAGGGTTGTAACTGTTCAGACTCTTATAAACAAAGATGTCTACATACACTTATTAAAGCCTACCATTTTTACTTGTAAGCAGATTAAACAAAGCTAGTCATTTTTCAAATAAGAAACATTAAGAGAGCCAAAGAGACATAAGAGAGCCACAACATGTTGCACATGTACAGACCCCACCAGAGACACACAAATGGGGGAGGGGGTTAGAGTAGACTGGGATGCGTTTTTCCAGGAATTCTATAATGGAGAACACGATCCTGTGAGGTGGAGAAAGGTGTTAACAAATGTTCTCCAGGGCATTTAAGTTGGTAGAGTCTGAGTTAACCTGCAACATTAATCATGAATCAACGTTTCAGTTATCAACAGCAAAACACACACACACAGACAAACTCAAACGACTGTCATTCAATCGTATAAAATCTCATAAAATAAAGAGCTTAGCACACGGTTTGCTAGATGTGGTTGTAGCGAGAGAGGAGTGCCAACCGGCACTAAAACTTAATAAGACATCAAATACTGGCAATTATGATTCTATGATCAATTAAAAGGAAGGTATTTCAATACTTAATTCCACTATAATTATAATCCTAACTTTAATCACATGCCTTTTGTCAAATGATTGAAGGCATTTCCAGTAAATGAGCACTATTTAAGATTTAGCGTCATCATTTGTCTTGAATCGCCTGATGTGTTTGACTTCAGGCTGTGCGAACGAACAGTTGAGGCTGTTTGAATTCAGTCAAATCTATCATGCGCGATACCTTAAAAAGTATGCTCTGCACTCTACATAGCAAACCAGTGAAGTAGTCAAATCTGTTAATGTACACACACACACACACAAACCGCAGAACGGCGGTGATACGCTTCAGCAGAGTTTCCTAGGGGATAGAAATGGTCCAGTTTGCTGACATGGAAGAAAATTTGAAAACCAAAATTACAAAGTACAGAATCTAATAGCGAGTCAATTTAAAACCCAAACCCAGCTAACAACTGTGGATAAATGAGCCTGACGGGCCAATGACCACTGGTCTTAGATAACAGATCAGGTTTTCTGTCAGGAGATAATCACAGATAGTCATATCAATTGCTAAGCTATATCTTACCAAAAGATAGACCAAATATGGCAATAAAACCAAGATGTTTCTCTGTGTGGGATTATGTTATTGTTTCCATACTGTAGTGAAATTATAAGGCATTAAGGAAGCTTTGCTAAGGCGCTTAGTTTCCTCTCTGCTCTTTTGATGACAAGATAAAGATTTTAACAATGGTATGTGAGGATAAAAATGATCCTGAAAAACTAGCGTGTATGTTCTAATAACATCACAGTATCAATCCAAAGAAAGTCATGGTAATGGGTGGAGGGTCTGGGCGTATATGAGTGTGTGTGTGTGTGTGTGTGTTCACTCCCCACAGGCAGCCTCCCCTCAAATGCTGAAAACAGGAAAAGAGGCTCCATGTGCTAAATGGAATGTCTGACGCAAACCTCAGCCTTGAAACAAAAGCTCAGGATACAACAGACTTACTGACCCAGCAGAGAGAGAGAGACATAGAGGGGGAGAGAGAGAGAGAGAGAGAACAGGACTAAGAGAACAAGAGTTATATTGCAATTGTGCACCTAAAATGTTACAGCAACCACTTACACATATATTGGTCTAATCCTAATACAGGCAGGGTATCGCATTATATATGTACTCTCACACACATTTTTATATAGTACAGTATAGTAGTATATGGTACTATAGTATAGCATCCAAATTATTACAGTAGAAACCAGATTATTTCAAAGCCAAACTGATAAGAGACTGTAGAAGCCAATCAGAGGTTTGCATCTTTTTAACCACAATACAAAAACATTCAACTCAAAGGTTATGTCATCCATCATCTTGTCATGCAGAATGTAGTATTAACCTATAAATAATTCAGATGACACATAAATCAGGCTGCAGCTGGACTCTTTACAGCAAACTGACAAACTTTGTAACACTTTACAATAAACTTGATAATGCCCTGAATAAGTAATTCAATCTTACACAACGTAATTTACAGAAATCTAGTTACATTTTAAAGCATCAAAATATATAAATTAAAGTTTCATGACATATATAACTATATAAATGTACATTAACCAAAGATCTGTCAAACATTTTAGGATTTGGTTAATAATTCAACCCTTAAAGGATTTATATTCTCCAAATGGACAGAAAAACAAACATAAAAGGCTAAAATTACATTTAGCATTGATAATATGTCATTGTATTACATATTATGATATTATAAATGGAATTAAAATGACATTTATATTTAAGTGCTGGTTGACATATGGACTGTGAGACAGTTACTGTGTCTGTTACTTATGTTAGATTATAGACTTATGTTAGATTATAGATAAGTTTAAATCTAAAGAACAGAAAAGAACAGCAGTTTACAACTGCACCAGTGTCAAGAGCTGTACATATATACAGTATTGGTACAGTGTTGGTACAGTATTGGTACAGTATTGGTACAGGTAGGAGAATACAGGTAACCGGGACGCATTCTGCTAATGTATCACTGACGTTACTTTGAATCTGATTCTTAAAACCTCCTATTAGTTTTACTTTATGATGGTTTATATTAATGGAATGACAGATGATTAAGTTGCTCACTATCGTTAAAACACCGGATCTCAACATATTAAACTATTATAAAACTATTAAAACAAGTCAAAATAAACACATAAAGCCTCTGTGCACAGAGCGGTAAATGTACATAACAAATATATTAGGTGAATTATTATTAAAATCGTAGCTTAATATTATGAAAATAGTTTTTTATTTGTATTTTGTTGTATTCAGTCTTACATAAACGATTTAAAAGTTTGTAGCAGAAATTTTGTCATTTAATAAAGTATCATTGAATATAGTAACTTACTTGCCAGCTGATGTTAGATGTTAAAATCCTCAAAATAACAGTTAGTAAGTTTTCGCAAAAGGACCACAGACGACCAGAAGCCAAGTCACAACAGCGTGAAACAACATCCAAATGACACACTTGCAGTAAGAACGGCAAACTTTTGACGCTAAAAAAACTTCCCGAGTTACGAAAGAACCTCTTGTCCAAGTGTTTAAAGTCTCCAGGGAGAGCGAGGCGCGTATCACATGATGGGCCGGGCGCGAGTCGCAGGAGGTGAGGGTGGGGCGCGCTCATGGGCGCGCTTTTGGCTCAAGATACGCGCAAACGGAGACAGGAGGGGGCAGACGAGAAGAGAAAGGGTTGGGTGTGTGCAGCCCGTGCCTGCCTGCCTCTCCCTCTCCGCCCTTTCCTTCCTTCTCATTTCGAGTCTCTCTATCTTTCCCTTCCTGGCAAGACACGCCTCGCAGAGTTTCTAACAAGCAGGCAGAAAGGTCGCCTTGGTCTGCAACAACTGCTTAAGACCAATTATGTAGTTTAGTGTTATTTTATTGACGCATCTTTGATGACGTTAAAAGAATGACAAGCGTAAATAACGTGTTAATATTGCAGGAAACAACATTCAGGATTAAATCGCATTTTATATTGGTCTGCATACATTTGTACACTGAACCAGCTGGCATAAAGAAAGAAAACAGTGGCAACATAGTGAATTATGAAGTATTTTAACAGAGAAATGTTATGCATTATTAGCACAAACTAAAGTCCTGTTATGTCCTTGTCACTCACACAAGTTTGTATCTGTAGGCTGGCTGCAGTTATTGTCTGATGGATTTATCCCATGTCATCAACAACAATATCGTCTACCTGATGACGTCAGTACACACGAACCCAACCTGTGTCTGTTTACCCAGAATAAAGAACAGAACCTTTCAGAATCAAACTAGCGTTACCAATGTCTTTCAGAACGGTAACGATCACCCCCGTTCTCACACACACACACACACACACACACACACACACACACACACACACACACACACACACACACACACACACACACACTGTTTTGTATTCATGTTATACAAAAATAACAGGCACCCATTTTCAATCTTCTTTCTTTATGGAATTTATAGAAATTTTCTCAAACCTTACTACTAACAAAATGCTCTTTCAGTTGTGGACATCTCATTTGTGCTTCATAACAGTCCTGACTATTTAACTTAGATGTTCTGTTAAATATTGTCTGTGTGTTTGCTGATACGCAGCCATAATGCACGGTTGCAACTGATGCTTTAATAAACATTCATCTGTAACTTTATTTTCTTTTTCTTGTGGCAGTTAGGGGTGTGGAAGATACTGGCAACACTCCAAACACACAGGTATGCCAACCATCAATGTGTTTGTCTACTTCAGCGCAGTCCTCTGTACGTGTATGTGTGTGTGTAGACCTTAGTGTGCTTGTATGACAGTGGTTAGTAAGTGGGTGTATAAACGGGCACAGAATGATTTTCAGGCTTAATCTCTGATACAGTAGGTGAGTCTGTGTGTTAATAATTAATTAGCACAATATAAGAATAATAAAACAGATGGTGTCACAAGAGAAAACACCCCAAATATCTTCAGGTTGGACCATTGGCTAAAATCTGTAATGGAAAAGATGTACAGTGTGATAAACACCATTGATTGTAAATCAGAAATGAGTTCATTACATTATACATTGTACCTAAAAATAGAAAAACTGTATGTTTAGAATACAGGCCCATGATGTCATCATTGTTTCCACTGACTTGTTTTTTCCAGCCAATCAGAATTTATCTAATGACATCACAGAGAATAGGATGTGTACTTATCTCTTGTAGGTGGGTGTAAACAATTAAACTTATCAAAAAATAAACAACAATATAACATTTAAGTAAAACAATAATCATTCAACATTAATCATGTGCTGTACTGTACAAATAATGTAAAGTAAGTGATTTATTACAAGGCTTAAACTTCAAGATAACAATAATTTGCATATGTCTCTCACTTTTCCTGCTTTTTGGGATTATAATGAAAACAGGCTGGGTATAATCTCAATTAATGATTGTAATTAATGTGGACACACCTGGACACATGAGTATGTGTGTTTACGTGCACAGGAACAGAATATGAGCACACACATATGCAAACTCATGAAATTCAACACTGTACCTGCACAGTTAGTCATTCATACAATGGAATTTTCTGTTGAAACTTATGAAACCCCCACGGCAGAGAAACAGATCAAACAAAATACGACAGGTAGCAAATGAGGTGGTGTTAGCAATGACAGAAAGAAAATATGATGTACTAGTATGTGATAGTGGTAAAATATATATCATTTTACCACTTATCCAATAAATCATATCAATAAATGAGCCATAGAAAACTAATTCTGAGTGGTATTTGGTACTAGTAGGCAGTAGTATTTGAACCATAGCATTTGGTATTGACATTATGGTCTAGGTTACAGGTTCAGATACAGGTTTATCTGTATTTCTCATACATCTCCATTGAAAGACACTCCAACTAGTCAAACAGACTAGTTTAATTCTTTAAACTAATAAAACTGGTTTTAAATTTAGTGGAAGAACCGCTTTGACAGGCACATAATGCAATGTGTGTGTTCTTTTTAAAGACAGATCATTTGTAGGCATATCATTTGACTGAGGCATCTACCACCCTTCAATGACTAAACAGACTTCACACAATTACATTTCAACATGTGGTTTATTAAAAATTATAAATCACACACACATATTATTGAAGGGCTGGATGACAAATCTCCACCCTCTAGATAGAACAACGTGGTCTAGGACTTGTTTGCAAATCATGCCATTTCATGTCACCTTTTCATTTCAAAACCACAAATTATTCTTCCAGGTGTGAGAATGTAACAGTTACTAAATGTTTTCAATTGACCACATGTGACTCACAGACTCACGGGTGAAAGTATGAAATTTGAAGGAGTTGGCTGGGTGTGACAATCTGTTTTGGTATGTGATTAATAATTCTGATTACGGTTTCATTCATATAGTTTGGTTTAGCTTTCTAATGATACGGGTGTCCAAAATTTGCCTCAGTGTGCGCTGCTGTTGAACTTCTTAACTTGTGTTGCCTGGTTATCTTCATGGATAGCAAACTTTAAGAGAGTCGCTCTTGGCAATATGCACGTTAAAAATGTGCCTTGCTGTAACACACAGGTATGTACACAAGAGGTTAAACAGGCAGTCACGACAAGCTAAAAATGACAGCTGATATTTATTAGCTTCAAATGTTTCAAAAGACGGGTTCTATTTCATATATAGCTGCACGTGGCCAAAGCCCACCCCTTTAGCAACACTTACCATTTGAAGGGTTTTTGAAGATCTTATGAGGACCCCACCCATCAACGTTTCTAAAGAATAAGGTCCCCCTGGGGGGTCTGTAAATGTAAGATGTTTGTTTAACATTTTAGAATTCCCTGGCAAACACACAGAACACTAGCCAGGCCCCATACAGAGTTAAAAAAAAAGTTTAAACACAGAAAGATGATTTTGCATGACTGTTGCAGGTTATGCAATACTTTCATTTTGGAACCCCGGTGGTGTGTATTGATTTTAAACTAATTCTAACCTGACATTTACAGTGTGACATAATCTTAATATCCCATAACCTCTGTTTTTAAGGAGAATTTTAGTTTTGGACAGAAGTTTGCAGAATATATATAAAGTTTCAGTAGAGATTTCAGTAGGAGTAGAGATTTATACACCAACGTGTGTGTATTATTCACATCCATGACAGACACGTGTCTGTATATCAAAGATTATAGAATTAACAAGATGCCACAGTTTGATTAATATAAACTGATGCAACATTCAATATGTCCACTCTAGCAGAAACAAGGTCCTGCCTTCTAGTAAAATAAGCCAATCATCAGGCTCTTTCAGAAAGTCGAATAGTGTGGAGACTTCCTTAAAGAGACGTTGTGTACATAATATGCATATAGCACTTATATCATTTAACCTTATCTTTCTTTCACACATTACCCAGCATTGGCAGATACTTTGTTTAACCAAAGCAACTTACGGTACATTCAAAATATATTTGATCTCTTTGGTTATAATCTGGGAATTGGACCAACGAACCTGCTGTTGAAACTGGCATGTTTTTTCGAGTTGAGCTTAGAAACACATTTTTCATTTCCCTTTTATCATCAATATCTGTCCTTCACCAGAACACCAAATGCTTTAGACATTTTGTAATCCTGTACAAACAAGCTCAAATTATTTTATTACTTTGGAAAAGAAAGACTTGACAGTAATGAATAATCATCACTGTGGTGATTGAAGTGATATATTGGCCAATAAAGTCCTCGTCAGACAATAAAACATTGTCATATCCAGCAAATAAAACATAATAGATTTTGTATCTTCAACCCCATTTTAATCTTTCATTTCAACTCACTAACCTTCCACCTCTGAATTGTTTTTTGTTGCTATAAAGTATTAATCAAAAGTACTGTGCTGTACTGATATTCTGTATATCAGACCTGTTACTATCAACAATTTGGATTGTAACAGGGCTGAATTGTTGTTCCATGTTTTAAAACGTTTTTTAAAACAGTTATGGGTTATTGATCACCTAGGCTAAATGGTCCTATTAGAATGTTTTTCTAATAGTCTTTCTAATAGTCTAATAGTTTGCTATCTAATCAAATGATGTATTAAGTATATAAATTACCATGACAGGGTTGAAGCAATATACTGCTTAAGGGTTTGAGTTAGAAATTACACTTATCTACGCTCATCTAACCACATATATTGGATTCGTGGACACGTGAATTGGCAATGTGACTTTGGGCCTGGGTACTGTGTACATGTGGGAAAATCTGATTTCTTGTAAGTTGAGCAATAACCTTTTCAAACGAAACGCTAAAAAATAAGTAGCGCCTTTGTAATCACACTCGTTAGTTTGGTTGGAACATGTTTCAGACCCCTAACAGACAAAATGTCTTGGGGGAAACTTTCATTCCAGAGGTGTGATTGGAAACTAAGTGCATTACATAAACAAAGACATACTGTACGCATCTTTTTGAACAGTATTGTTATTGTACGAATGCATTTAAGGTGAGGTCATCATAGTTTGGTTACAGCACAACTAATAAATCAACGTTATGCCAGCGATATACACACTATACACACATTGAGAAAGACAGAAGAGTTTTATAAGACACACTGTTGTTGCTATGGCCAATCACAACACAACAGAAAACAATAAATGTATGAGGAAAATGACTGAAGAGGGGGGTGTGGCTTAGTTTTTAAACATCTGTGCTGCTTCAAACCCCAGAGCTACAACCATTGTGCCCTAGAGCAAGATGCTTTATGGCACTTTCTGCCCTGTAGTTAAAATGTTCTTGTTAAAACGTGAGCAGGAACGTGCTTCAGAAGTCATCACTAGTTTCACAAACTCACCCACCACTAACACAACCACACCCATGCACCTAATTTACATATTTTGAAAAATGTGTCAGGCAGAGGCCTCAAAGATACTGATTACATAAACACTTGGCACCTTTACAAGAAACGTGTTCTTTGTGCTCTGTGTTTTTGTTTATCAAACATTATATATATATATATAGACAATGTGCATGTAAATATATCAGGCGTGTGTTACAGTTCACACATTTCAGCACAACGTGTTGAGTGATTACTTATACTAATATTAAACATAATTGATATATGATGACTGTATATTAATAATTCATGTTTTTTCAAATCTTAGAACTGTTGTGACAAGAAATTCTACATTCCAAGCAACACCTGAGTGCATTTCTTCAGAAATTTTAAGAAATAGTGTCAGATTACAGATTCACTGTCACCAGCTTATGAGGTCCAACAGAAAACATACTGAAACCAAATTGTAAACGTGCTGTTTTAAGAGATGTTTAAGTTTAAAAGAGGGATTTATTCATTCTCTGCTTACCGAAGTTTCACTAATCATAAATCACAGAAGAAACAAGTATAAAACGTTTGTCACAAAAACACATTGAATTGGACAAAATGAATGTTTGCCCAAAACAACTGTTATTAAAGGTGTCAATCAACAAACGTTGAAAAACTGATGCAATCTGTTTGCCTAGACGCTGAGCTGTAGAGGCGACAAGGTTGTGTTTGCTATAAATTCTTTTGAAATGCTGAAAAGAAACGAAAACACCAGAAATTGATTAAATAGGATGCGTTGTCTAACAGTAGTTCATTATCGTGTGTCGTTTCCTGAACTGTTTCCAAATTTAAATTATTTGCCAGTGAATTTCACTTAGATGTCAGCTTTTCTCCAGCATTTGTCATGGAATTGTAATCTTTAAAAGCTAGTAAACGGGCAAAACATGAACTAATAAAAAATGACTACTGTTAGCCATGACTGGTCCAAAAATTTAAATGTTTTTGTAGTAACTTTTAATATACACATGAACACAGAATTATACTGAGATGTATATTATAGTTTAAGGTTACCCAGTAACCTTAAACCGGAACTCTAAATAGTTCATCTGCTTTTGCGTAATGACACTCAACCAGTTATCTAAATCAAAAACAAAATGTAAAACAAAGCCCTTTGAAACACATTTGCATGCAAAGGCGAACAGTTATTGCAGAGAGACAACACCCTGGGACTTTTACATAACCCAGCTGGTGTGATCATTTGATCCTATTCTGATCGTTTATAGAATGGGGTAAATTAGGCCAGGTTACAATGATGTGCACTAACTAGTTCTAAACGCATACCATACAACTCCCACAATCGAAATAAGCATTTGTCTGTGCTCGTTCGACATCAGCATTAATTCAAGCTTTCAAACTGTGATGATATTGCATTACCTCCACACAAAAGACTGATTGAAGGACGATCAGCCCATAAGTGTTGAATAGAAAATATAGGCCATTCAGGCAACATGCATATATATATAGTGTGAAATATTTGCATTACATGAGGTGATTTATCTACCGTTGCCGGCAGCCTTTTGTATCAAAGCAGCAACAATAGAGAACAATTCACACTTTTAGAGAGGCAGAAAAGAAGATTGAGGGAAATAGAGAAAGAATTGAGAGTAACTGGAAAAGGGAGGGGTGGGTCACCAAATGGGTCACTTGCCACATTTTGGGTGTGACCCAATGTTCTGTATGACCCAATGTTTTTAAGCACAGTCCTCTCAGGATGAGCTGACAAAAGACCAGAGGTTTGGGTGTGTCCCTAGGAGCAAAGCTGTTGTGTATTTGTGTGTGTGTTTAGATGCTTTCCTGGGCTATATTTTCGATTAACATGAAGCCTGTAGTCTAGGCAGGGCCAGACTGTTTTCTTTTCATGCTGTTTTAAATATTCTTGTTCTCTCTGACCCCTTGTGCTCATAAAATTAACTCCTCTAGCATATCTTTACTGGCTTTTAATGCATTTATTTTTGAGTGAAATAAAATCACAAATTAAACACACACACACACACATTTGCTGTACGCTAGAAACAGCATAGCAATACAATACAATGTCATTTTTATCCTTCAGATACCTTAGCAACTATATGCAATAGCAATGCCCTGGCAACCACCCAACAGACTAAAACAGCATAGCAACACAATATAATGCTATCATCACCTCCCAGCATGAAACATACATTGTGTCACCGACTTTCGCATGAGCGGGAAGTTAAATCTTAGTAACACACGCAGACACTGTTTATGTTCAGTCGTGTCCCAAACTGGTTACAGTCAGTGTGGCAAAAGTTTGCAGGCGTGGCAAAAGCCACAAGCTGGTGAACAGGACAAATTGCTCAATGTTACAGAGTGCAAAACAGTGTGAGAAAAGTACAAAAAAGAAAAGAAAACGAGGAAACAGAACAGCTAAACAATGCTTGCCAACAACCATTCTAATGACTTTTATGTCGAGAGATAGAGGAGAATTTTAACAATAACACAATACAACAAAAAAGATTTAAGTGAAATCATAGACGGGTGAGAAAGACAGAGTAGGAGGATGGATGTGTGTGTGCTAGCTTACTTTGTTCTGAAGGCATTGTAGATGGTTAAACTGAACCTAACTGGCACCTAAACCCGGCATTTGGCTCACATAAATCCTCATGGCAGGTCTTGTGAAACATGACAACCAATGAACTCTAATGCATTCAAGTTTAAGTCTTTGTTCAAGTAATCTGGAACTGTTAAATCAAATCTTTGAATGTATATTATTTAAGAAAGTTATATCTATACATAAAATACAGTTACAACCAAATTACACAATAATGTCCCTTTATTATAAATCTAACGTTTTTTTAAATTACACAAAGCACGCAAGCAGGCCATAGATCTATGCATTCCACCTGTTTTAAGTATTGTGCGCATCTATTGTGTCGTGACTTAGATCAAAGTTAGAGGATTTGAATGTTTTGAGCCATTACACATGGTACATAGAACAGCTTCCAGGGCTCAAAGTATTATAACACTGTGCTTGCTTGCGGCTTAAGAAATGTTTAGTTATGTTTGTTAAGGGCTGATGAATAATGCTAAGTTAAGTAATCAACATGCCATGTGCAAACCAGATTTTCCCTGAACACCTGCCCTTCTTTAACAGTACAATAATAATAATAATAATAATAATAATAATAATAACTAATATACAATCCAATTAACATCCAGTTAAATTTTGTTTCCAATGAGTCACGCAACAAAAAATAAACGCTTAATGAAATGGTCCGAAAACATTTTTATAGAAGAAGTTAGTTTAACCATTTCACAGTAACCATGATGACAAAACTAAGACTAATGTCTTTAATCCCACACAATTAGTTGCTTTCTGTGACCCTCAAACGTTCTACCTCATTGTTACCACGGTAACTCCTCATAAATTGTCCACATTGCCAGTTGGTGAACGTATCTTAGAAACTATCGTAAAAAGAAGTTCTAACACAAAAGGGTTTATGAGATACTGTTTGTTTTTCTTCTTATTTACATATCGTTGAGTTGTTGACTTGGCCCGCGGCCTCACGCAAGAATTTAAAGAAAGGTCAACGAAGCAGATGTGAAAGATTATGACCTTGGCTGTTACAATGAATACCATAAACAGCAGAAATATATGCAAATTCACAAACGTTCAGGCGCTTCTTCAGATTATCTGTAGAAAAACAGGCATAATGTTGTTTATTTAAACACACACTTTAGGGTCTGATTCAACAGAACTTCTTAAGCATGATTTGTTGCTTCTTTGGAACCCGTGCACAAAAACACACACTTAATCAAGGAAATCAATGCAGCTCATATCACTCTAAGTAGTTCAGTAGAAATGGTAAAGAATGACAATGAAGTTAACTGAGAATGGTGTTTAAACTGTCACTCAGTGGAATTCTCCTGAAAGAGCAACAGGCCAAAAGGGCAAGAATATTATGTCACACAAATGAAGTAAAAGCATCTGCTTTCTGTCCTCCTTCACACACCCCTTTTACCACTTCTACCTGTCAAAATATTTTACCCTAAAACTGTGACACTCAAATGTGATTAAAATGTGCCCTCGCATACAGAGACGGTCAGATGCTCTGACAAACAAACATGCGCCCGCACACACACACACACTCAGGCATACACACAGGCACACTCACACACCCACTCAGGCAGACACACACTAATATTCTGCATATGTAATACATGGTTTAAAAACGAAAGGGACCTAATGTTGTTTTAATGGATTTTATGTTATTTTGTTAAATCAGCAGCATTTCAGTCAGAGACTCCAATAAAAAAAGTTTATTAAACAGATTTTTAGCTGTTTAGAAAAATGCATTCTGGATTGTGAAGCACCTCTTTGGTATCTGTTAAAACAGAAACTTTGCAGGTATACAGTGTTTTGGAAGGCTTTCGTTTTTAAATTCAAGTGTATATTGCACTGAAAATTGAGTTATTGGCCACACCGATTGCCACAAACACAACATACACAAATACACACATAAACAGTCACACGTGATAAGAACAGGGTGCAAACATTACGCTGTACATCGACAGTGTAATCCCTCATAGCCGCTCCACAGGCTGGTCAGTGCTTACTGGGGAATCTTATGTGTCATTGAAAATTAAAACACAACAGTCAAGTCAAATCTACCTACGAGAGTCTTTTTTAGGGTTGTTGCCATGGTAACAACTCCTAAGGATGGCAACAAGGAGTAAAAGAAGAAGTGTTAAAAATGGTGACCAAAGAAATCTCAGTCCGGGAAGTAAACTCTGTCACGAAAGTTCAAAGCACTGGAAAGCTCAGCAATTTGATCTTTGAAGTTGATCAGTTCTGTTGTTCTGTGGTCAGTTCTGGCCTTGATACTCTGTGGTGGTTCTTACGTGAAGAAACCTCAGCAGAGTTCTGAAAGCTTTATTCTCTCCACCTCACCTAGGACAGTCCAGAAGACAACACAGCCAATAGGGTGAGAGGATTTTGACAATCAATGCTTATGTCACTCCAAGAGGAGGAGCTTAATGGCAGATGCTTTCGTAAGCCCATAAGATGGCAGTTCAGTGTTTGTGCATGCTAGCCTCGATACATCCCACAGTACAGTTAGTAGTCAGTGCTTGTGTTGGTGAGGTTTTCCAGGGTGGAACAGGGGTCATTTATGCCCAGACTGTTTTGGATAGTTCTCAGGTGGGATACGGTCTGCAGCAGCTCTGTCCGTTCCTGCTGAAGCGTCGTCACCTCTAACTTTAGCTCAGCCTCTCGGGTCACCAGAATGTCAACACGGGACTCCAGCAATCGGATCTTCGCATGGGCGGCCTGGTGGGGACAAAACTGATGTTTAGACTCAATCTGATTCAATAATCCACTGAAAGTATTATTTGCAAAATGATTTTAGCCTAAACCCTAAGGAAGGAAGCAATTCTGCTTGTGATTATATGAGTCACCTGTAGCTCCTCTAACAGGTCCAAGTTTTGCTGTCGGAGGCACCCATTGGTCTTCTCCAGCTGGGCAACTCGCTGTGATTGGTTGAGAGTGGAGGGGCCATCCAGGAGCTCATCCTGAATAACGTGATATTCCACCTCGTAGGCCTGCAGCTGCTTACTGATATCCATCTCAGACACCTACACAGACATGTTCAGATGTTCGGGATGAGCGCTGGCAAGCCATGGCATGTTTCAGTGTGTGTGAACATGCAAGCTTGTGTTTGCTGGTGAGGGAGGGTCTAAATAACTCGACTGATGATCGCCCCAGACCCACTCCCCCAAACACAACACACCAAGAACAAATGCCCTTTGTGTGTTAAACCCTTTGTCTCATTTTATGGTCCCATAAATTCTGAAAAGTTGAAGGGTGGTCACACACACACACACACACACACACACACACACACACACACACACACACACACACACACACACACACACACACACACACACACACACACACACACACAC
>JBAJNP010000443.1:0-20611 GCA_036877545.1 Yasuhikotakia modesta | reverse complement strand
ACACACACACACACACACACACACACACACACACACACACACACACACACACACACACACACACACACACACACACACACACACACACACACACACACTCATAACTACTTTAACTAGCTGTAAATTTTTTTATATAACAAAACAAATTGTCTGTTGTATTTAGTTGTTTCACGGCCATGAGTAATTCAAGTAATTGGGGATTTGCTTATTGATGCTTGAAAAAACAACCAATATAGTGTTTTTGTTGTTACAAAATAATATATAACAATGATTTTATAATATTTTTATATTCATAATTTCTTTATGGGCATTAAAGAAAACAATGTTATGCGTTATTTAACCAATACATTTGAGTGCTATATATAACTATTTATATTTCTCAGGCTTTAGCAAATAACCACAACATATAAAATAAAGTATATAAATAATAAGTATAAATAAATCAATTGCTAAATCACAGTCATTGATAAATAGTTTTTCCATAACACACTATTTATTCATGATTCATAATAAAATGTATTACATATACACTATTGTTTTACATTTACACTATTGTTGTTTTACTTTGCGACTAGCATTCTTGAATCATCTGCGAGAGTGCCCTCCGCGTGACCTGAGAACCTTTCACATTAAGTCCTTGTATTGAACACTGTTTTTGTACATTCAAGTGCGCAGATGCACAGAACAACGCCCATATTTTACTAACTCCTTCTATTATGTGTGCTGCCTTCATGATGAAACTAGCAATTACAGCATGCAAACCACATATGAAGCTGAACATGAGACACGCCCGAGTGTGTCGATCATGGAGGCAAAGACGCTCTTATAGTGGTATCACCACAGAAAAAAACAAATGCTGTAAATCCACACCCAAACGTGCCCAGCCCTAACACTTATACACAGCGCAAGTGAAGTATGTATATGCGTGTGGCGTACATCTGCTGGAATGTAGATTTTCATGCTCAAACAATTATATTACCTGGTTAATTGTCTTTTCCATTTGCACGAGGCCGAGATTGGGTAAGGTTGTTTTGATGAACTCAACTATAGACTCCAGGTTATCGTGTTGAAGAATCAAAGGCTTATGGCTCCCAAGAAGACTCAAAGCCACTTTGAAGATGACTTCTGGTCCCTGGAGGAAAAGCATGTCTGCAAAATATAATTCAAATAATAATCAGTTTATTTTAAAGAAGCCATTGTATACGTCACACACACATTTTACATTTATTTATTTGGCGGGCGGTTTTATCCATACGGTGAATTCAAGGTATACATTTTTATCAGTACTTGTGTTCTTTGGGATCGAACCCACAACCTCTACCAGTTGAGCTACAGGAACACACCCATACAGATAAGCAGAGTGGAACAGAAAGTCTTCTGTGGACAAGGTTTGTTGAAGGTTGTGTGTTGTATTTGTGTAAAGATTATAAAAGACTGTAAACAGAAAGAAGAGAAAGAAGAAAGTATGTGTGCGAGTTTCAAGCAATGTGTGTAAAATGAGATGGCTAAAGATGGTCCAACCTGATTAGCTATTACACTGACTTAGCGCTGCCCACTGCGCATTGCATAACACTCACTATGGGTCAGTATCCATCAGGGAATAATAAATATTGCCAAATCTAGCATTCACTCCAGTAAATCAATGATCTGAGCACAGGATGGCTTTAAACTGTGTATGTAAAACGAGACGGCCCAGCTAATTAATTTGGAAAGATGAACAGTACATGTGATTGTGTCCCAAGGTCAATAACATTTAGCCCCACTATCACACAACAAGCAATGTCATGGGTCTGTGATTAAGCAAAACAAAGTCAGCGCCAGCCGCCAGGCATCAGTGATTGTGATTATCATGCATAATTAACTTCAGCGCAGATCACCGAAGATAGAGAGAGATGTAGAGAGAGATAGAGACATCCCTCGCTCTATCTCTCTGCATATTTCTCGACTGAGAGAATGGTTGTATTTTAAAATGGTACAGAGGAGGAGATTATCATTTGTGAAAATGTGATTGAAGAATGTTTTTATTCTGCAAAAATTTCCAAAAACAACATCAGATTACTAAGATATTTGAGGTGGATTCCTGCTGTGAAAAGACCACAAAGTCACTGTAATCTTCTGATTCCTACAGTGGATATGACATTAAATAGGACTGAAGGATATTTTTCTTATTCCCCAAGTCTGATTTAACATATTCTTTTTTTGTTTGATTTATATACAAAATGTGTCGGAAAGAAAATATATATACCCTACATGCAACTTCCCAATGTAAAGACAGCAAAGTGAAAGAAAGTGCAAGAGAAAGAAACTGTAACTACTGGTAATCTTTTCATACACTTCTATTGTTTTCATACATTGATAGTTATATACAATATAATCTAACCAAACAGGAAACTTTCTTTTTGCATTTTCACAATTTTTTAATTTTTTACAATTTAAATTTTTTTTCTTTTCACATTTTTAATATTTATAAAGTATCTTCACAAATGAGGGTGTTCCAAAATAAAAGTTTTGCTCAAAATTGTCAGGTTTTACTTTTGGAAACAAATTAGCAAACTCATCCACACACACAAACTGAACAATTTTAGGTGCCATTAAACTTTTTACAACTGCTTATATTCACTATAATAGTATATCATTTGATTGATTTGTTAGATTAATTCACCAATTTTTTATTTTTAGAATTAAATTATTCATATTATAACTAGGACACATGAGAGTAAACACCGCTGAGTGAAAATATTAAAAACACAGATGAAAAACTCCTTCTCCAACCTGTAAAACCGCCCCCGAGCAAAATATTGGTGCCAAATTGCAAGACTTTGTTAATATCTCTCTGCAGACAGGGTGTGTCTGCGTACGTGCGGCTATGTGTGCACCTGACCACACATCTCAACAACATAAAGATCTTTGTGTACGTATGTGTCCTGTATAGTATCATTCCCCACAACAAAAGAATTCCAAACATTCAGGCCATCTTCACAACACTTCTGTGGAAATTAACAGATGGCAATCCGTCATTATCTACTGCTGCAGATCTGTCCTCTGATTTCTCCCGGCCCCGCCCAACAATTGCATCTGCAAACATAACAATCATCTACAGTCCCTCATGCTTTCGTTTCAGCTTTTCATTATGCTAGAAAATGATTTGGATATGTGGCCACAGGGCATTAATGGTGACTTGTACTCATAACCAAATAACTGTGGGTATAAGTGCCTAAAGAGATAACTCCAAAACTAGTGCCATTGTGCCATTGTGCCCTTGAGCTATGAAGTTTGGCACTGGTTACTCCAACAAGACTATCTGCTTTGCATGAAAGCATCTGCCACATGAATACATGTAAGTAGCACTGTGGTGATCGGTTACCCCAGTAGCAATAATTCACAACAGGTTTCCACAGGTTTTAATTAAACCTCAGTCTTCAACCTCTGTCTGTCTCTTTGACTCAACAACGTATATTCTAAGAATCATAACAGTGTACGAACAGGTTTCTCTCAGGTTTCAGTGTACAAACAGGTGGGAGAACATAGGACGTATGCAAACAATGTTCCACTCTTCTGTTTTGGTTAGAGCTGTTGAAGTGACATGACCTATGGGCCAAGTATGGTAACCTGTACTCTTGAATTCTGTTTTTAACCCTTCTATATCACAGCAAACACACATTAGACACAGCAAACACACATACAGCAAGCTGTGACCAAACACCCCGAGCAGTGGGAATTACTGCAGCACCCGAGGAACAACTGGTGGTATGTCTTGCTCAAGGGCACCTCAGTTGTTTCCTGGCAGAATGGCAAGTCAGACTCACTAACCATTAGGGTACAACTGCCACAATGACTATAATGTTGTATGCCACATTTGGAAAACATGAGTTATTTTGAAATACTTTTTCCACTCCCTTTGTAAAAAAAACTAAAACAACAGTACAAAAAGTAAGTCATGGGGTTTAAACGAAGGGTGAGTAAATAAATCACTAACTTTTAATTTTGGGTAATTTAATTCTGGGTTAACATTTGGGAAACATTTGGTCAATGTGAAACATTCAGCTATACATCGTATTAATATGAGTATTCCCTGGGAATCTAACCCATGACCACACCTTCACTAGCGCAATGGCCTACAGTACAGCGTCCACATCAAGCGTGAGTGTATTGTTGTGCATGAGGGCGTGTGCATTTACTGTACCAAACACTCGGGCCACAAATCCCAGCGGGAAGTGAGAGGCGAAGGCGGTGAGGAACCAGGGAGCGGCGTAGAGACTGGGTCCGATCTCGTGCTGCTCCAGATGACTATACAGCTCCCTGTGATAGTCATGCAGCAGACGAGACAACTGATACATCTGAATCTGAAAGAACGAGAAGAAATCTGAGTAATCCACAAAACCAGTCATTCAAATACAACACATCATCTTATTATGATGGATGAAGAGTAAAATATCTGTCTATTAGCCTTGACAATCATTTAATTACAGTGTTTAATACACAAAAAATGACTTCACCACATTTTCCGACCATAAATCGTCCTCTGAACCTCGGCACACTTGCTATTGGAGAGCTAATGAACCATGTTGGGCACTTACTTGTCAAAGTAGTCACTTACTTGGGCACTTACTTGTCAAAGTTTCACACGTTTGCAGTTGTTTAGGGGTGTCAACGTTTATGTGTTAACTCATGTGGTTAATCGAATATGTCATGTTGTTATTTTTTAATGAAGATTATTCAGTTAAAGAGGCCATAGGCGTATTTCTACAGTAACGGAAGAGTAACTCAATCTGCTACTTAAAGTTCTACTTAAGCTTAAGTTGCCAAGATACGGTGCGTAGATTTGGCTCAACTTGATTCCAATATGGCCGCCCACCTGAGGGGACCCACCCTTATGAGTTTTTTTTAGGTATAATTGTTTAAGCATGAAAAACAACGTATCGTATTGACATGCATTTTACGTTAGCGTGTTTATGTGATGGTACCTGTAGTATGATCATATCAGGCCTGTATTGTTTCCGCAGTCCCATGTCGTACATAAGGAATCTGAGCATGTGAAAGGCATCCTCTTCGCTCATATGAAGCAGCAACACACCGGCCACAAAGCTCAGACCCTGACAGTAGCCCACCTCTGGGTCCAGCAGAGAATATGCCTTCAGTAGATTATAAAGAGATAGCTGGCCGGCGCCCAGCTGAGCACTGAAGTACGGATGAGTGGGAAACGTACGTCCTGAGATAAGAAGAATAATGATTCAGTTCTTTTACTTCAGCGCAACACGGATAAAACAATGCGGGTGTTGATTTTGGCTCCCATGCCTCCCTGGCTCCATCTCATCCTGTTAAATGTTCAGACTTCCTTTTGTAAGATTTAATTTTCATTCGTTTGCAGAAGTTCAGAAAGACAGAAAGAACAAAGGGCCAAACAGACCAGGGTTCAAAGATTCAAGGTAATGCATCATTAGCCAAAGTTTATTTATAGTAATAATCCATTAGTATAAAGTTTAATTTCTCACCATTGGGGGCCAGATCTGTGATATTCTCTTAATGCTGCTTTAATTAAATCCATACAGTAGCCCCAAGGGTAACTGACAACACTTAATGTATGCCAATGCATTACCTAACAAACAAACATTTAATCTAGAATTAGACTTGTAAGGTACTAGTGGCTATATGAACCATATGTACCATTTTAGTGGCTATATCAAATAAATTACCAATAACCAACTATTGCATATAATTGTATATACAACAATATATAGATAGACTTCAAACAGAAAGTGTCTAAATGATAAGTGTCTGTTATCATCTGTTATTTTGAATTTTCTTTATACTGAATCAAATTTGCATCTATTCAGATATTTTATCTCTTGCTTTATCATTTAAAACCCATTGGCCTTTTTCTGAAATGCTGTTTTACTTCTGTTTCCACTTTATTGGATCACTTGTTATCTAATGAACTGACATTGAATTGAGTGACTGTGGCGTCCACACACTTCCTGCAGCTGATGTTGTGTGCAATATCAACAGTGTTATTAACTGCAGTCATGGTGTTTGGATCTGTATAACTGTATAACCAGTATACTTGTAAATAAACCTTTTTTCATAACAACAATGATTGTACATAAATATATATAAGAATCAAGCAAGCATGTCGCAGTTCAAGAATGTACAGTATTGCACAGGATTGCAACGTTGAAGATCTAAACGACCTCTTCCAGCAGACAACATACATTCCTATAAGCTTAGGTGTCTTCCTGTGTTGTAAGGCTATCCATCTTTCTTTACCTCTCCTGTCACTGAGCTCCGAGCGTGCAACACCTTCCTTTCTTTGTCTGCGCCTCCCCGTTAATCTCACCACCTTCAAATCTGTCCATCTCCGCCTGAGAGCATCTCCTCTCTAATAACTGAGGTAATGATGATTTTTCAAAGAATAGAGACTTTTGTGTTCAACCAGATGACAATTTCTGAGAAAATTCCAGAGTCAGGGCATGCGCGAGCATGTATGACAGTGCATGTTGTTTAAAGTGGCGGTTTAAAGGTAAGAAAGACATTATTCAGTACCAGTGCCACAAAGTTACTGTTACGCAAAGTCTGTTACGAATGTGGTCCAATCAAATAGATGCATTTATGTGTTATATAAAACATTTCTTGGTGATGAAACATCTTATAAACAGCAACAAATAAACATGTCCAGATAACTAGAACAATAGTAGAAAATGGTCTGTATAATTTGTGTAGCATTTTAAAGTTAGTCTATTCCAAACAACAGTTGACTATATAAAGGCCGGTGTTACCTCTGTTCCAAAGGTTAGCAAGCGGTGTTACTAGACAGCATTTAACTACTGTAAGCTTACTCACAAATTATGTGCCAAAAGATAGTGTATAATTATGATGTCTTCTAACATACCCTAACACACCAATGCAAGGATGCATTCTTACACCCTATTTTTACACCCATGTTTTCTGCGAGAAGCGTGACAATTACAACCAATCAGAAAATACTTGATGCTTATAAGGAACAAGATTTTGCACCAATTTCACAGTGGTTGGGGCTACACAGTGTAACGGTGCAAACAACAAAACATATAATATGGTACAAAAGATATAAATTCATGTCCTATTATTCATGTTGGGCTTTTTTTTAGTCATGGCTGGCTACAAAAAAAACCTTTATATACTTGGAAGAGATAGCTTGTATCATTTCTTGTGACACATCAAATTTGTCACACAGTGTTCTGCATTGTTAGCTATGGAACTTGCTAACATTAAACTCTATGGGAATCAATTGTAAGTTCCAAGTGTTCCATGTCTCCTATTTTGAGGAATGTTATTTGTATGTATGGCAAGCAAAGCCAATGAAAATAATCAATTGTCAAATAGTCAATTGATAGGTTCAGTTTCAGGAATACCTTTTAGGATACAGCCCTACAAGGCAGTAGACAGCAAGACAGCGCACTAGATGTTTGGAGTTGTTGTGTTTGTAATACTAACCCAGATCTATGAGGATGGCATGCTGTTGAGACGTGAGCTGTTTCAAAAGCTCTTTATAAGGAGTGTCATTGTGAGGTGGTTTGGAGCTGGGCACCTCCTGCTTCAGTAAATACTGCTCTGAAAGAAACTTCCAGATCTCCCCACGATGCTGACGAGGAACGCCTGAGAGATAAAGAAAACAGAAGATGAGAAAGAGAATGTTTCTTTAAGGGATCTTTAGTGGTGCATTGAATGTTTACATGCCAGGAGAAGCACGCCATACCAGGCGAGTTTCATAAGATGTTCCTCAGAATAATGTGTGTGTGTATCTCATATGACATGTTGATGGAGGTCTATAAAATTCACAAGGACAATGTCAACACCTGCAACAACTGAGGCAAAACGTCTTTGTGTGCAGAAACACAATCCAAAAATTACACACACACACAAAACCCAACTATTAACCACGGGTACAAAATATAGTAATTCTGAAATTTTTAATGGGAAATGTTTGTAATTTCAGCAAACAGAACCCCATAAACAAAATAAATCGACAGCATTCTCTGTCAATTCCACGTTTTGGCAGCTATATGCAAATACTACACAAATGTAGCACAACCACTGTTGTCAAATGTACAAATGAATGACTCTTAATGAACCGATTAATGAATCCGTCAGAAATACTTACATGCGTAAGAAGTGCTAAATTAACATCTGACTCACTAACATCTGACTGGATGTTTACATGAGTGTGTGTATTTGAAGACAGATACAAAAGATTTTAAACTGAAATACATTGCTTAATTGCTTTGACATTTCAGTATGTTATTACACCAGGTCTATCAGAACAACAGACATACACACGTGAGTGTTTTTTATGTAAATACCCCTGTTGCGTTGAACTTGAACAGGTTTCTGTGTGCGTGTGTGTAATGTAATCTGTCATTTACAGCAATTTTCTGCAGAAGTATTTCTGTAAAAACCTGACTATCATACAAAACACACACACACACACACCCTGCATAACACTAAACATTTATTAACAAACACACACACACACACACACCCTACACAGACATGCAAGACAATAAAGCATAACTTTTTCATGAATGCAAATTACAGACTACCAACAAACAAGCATACACCCCTAACACAGTTTACACTAACCTAATCAGGCTGAAAATGTGATACATAAACTGTCTAACACAACATGTGACGTACTCTCGGCTCAGTTTTTTTTGTTTTGCGTTCAGTTAATCCAGGTGTCAACAGAAAGATGTGTCAGGCTGTAGACACACCTGCTAGGCTAAAGGCAGGTGTGAATAGGTTACAGGAAAACCTGCACCATCACGCATCTTGTTGTCTTACGTATTTGTTACCTTGTCCCACAGCTGTGTGGATCTCCTCCATGTCGAACTTGACCTTTGACCTCCCAGCAGTGCCCAGCATTCTCTCCCAGACCAAAGTGACATCTTTCAAACATGGCGTGATCTCTTCATAATCTAGCTTTAGTCGTCTGCACTGCAGATCACTCTCTGAAGCTAAACACACACACACACACACACACACACACACACACAGGGAAAGGTTAATGTAGTTGACACAGAGACACCTTAACAGCAAACATTCTGGAGCTAGTTAATACATGAATGTCTCAGACAATTGGTTTTGAATCAATGTACAAATGTGAGACGATGCTGAGAAGAGGTGGGTAATACAATATAAAATCATTTATAGCAACTGCTTACAATCAAGTTTCACACACACAGGTACGTAAAGACAGTCAAATTATATATCTACAGCAGGGCTTACAGTAGGCCTCATTTTTTATTGCCTGATGGAAGTTTTGCCAATGTTTTTTCCCACATCCTTTTTGGAATCAAAAACACCCTTGAGCAAGACCCACATGTATGATGTCCTCACGTCCCAAACTTCAGTGTGACTGCATGTTTTTGTCCTGTCAGTAACTCAGTGTTTAAGACAAGTGTGAAAATAAATATATATATATTTTCTGAATTTATCCTTACATAAAAATACCTATAATATATATTTAACTAGTAATTTTCAGTCACATGAAAATGAATGCACACAATTAACTTTAATGGATACAATAAAGTTACAGCTCTTATTTAAACAGAGCTGATAAAACATGGCTAATGTAGAAATATCACTACATGCAGTTAAAGTTAAATGTTTTTTGTTTTTTTTAAAAAAATTTTTTGTAATGGCTTTGTTAACATTATTTTAATTTAACTTGTGATTTTGTGTAATAAATGAATTAAAACAAATCTGATGCACTTAAGGCCTATTAATGTTAAAAATGATGACTTTTAATTAAACTGTAATGTGGAATGGGTATAATTACTCATTTTATCCTCAGAAAAATGTTTGGCACTCATAGTTTGCAACAGAAGGTGACCTCAAGCAACTATGAAAATACACTCTACACAATAATACAAAAATACACGTATGATTACAAACTTTAACGTTAGATGCGATTAATTCAGCACTGATCTTTTTAAAAAGACAAAATATGAAACAAAATAATAAGAACTGATACCCATCTCATGGGAATAAAGGAATAAAAATAGTAATAAATCCTAAAAAGAAATACGTACAGACATCAAGAAAAATATAAGGTTTACTTAAATTGGAGTAAAAAAAAAAGTCATTTTAAGTCACACACATAAACGCAGGAAGAGATAACAGTAGGGGGAAATTTTCAGGAAACAGAGAATAATACCCTCCGCCCATCCTTACCCACTAAAAGAAAAAACACACAAAAAAATGACAATAAAGAAATTTGTGTCAGACATCAAATGTCCTGCGATTGAAAGAGGCGATATAAACTGAAGTGATGTAGGGCAGACAGGTTTCGCTGCATGTCAAAACTGACCCACTTATTTATGCCCACACCCTAGTCAATAGGTCTGGCTACTTTCTTTTCAGGCTTTTCTTTGTGTGATAAAAAGCGTGACCAGGCACGGTGGGGCAAGGCAGGGCAGGGTGCGACACTGCCAATCACCAGCACACCCAAATCATAGCGTATCTGTGCCAGCAAACATCTTCACCTGCCAGATCATCTCATGACCTGCAGCAGGCTTGCATGACTTGCAAAGAACACCGTGTTTGTGTGTCTGGTTGTGTTGAAGTTTGTGTGCGTGTTTGACTGCAACTGTTTATGGGAGGTCAGGAAAGATGCCAGCTGAACATAAGCCAGTCAGATAATCTGTCTGGCAGCGGCGAGGTGACCTAAAAACCGCTCCAAATTCCCAAGGAAATAAAAAGTCTTAAATTGAACTTTTGAATGTGATTCAATACCTCTTAAGGGCAGGAACAGTTTATGCTTTGTGTACCAAATAACACCAGGCAATTTGGATGTTTTGATTTTATTCAAACTAATTTTTTATCTTGTAATGGTAAATTAATAGTAGCAATTAAGACCCAGTGAATGCACTTGGCGAGTTCAGTTTTCTTGTGGCGGCATTTCTTTTTCAAACAAGAAATGCAACATTTGGAATGGCTCATATCAGTTTTATTCTTAAAAACAACAGGCTTTAGTTATGTCACCATGCACTGCTACTTGTTAATCGGGTGCAGGTGTAATCGGGGGGAGGGGCATTCAAATTTCAGAGTGAATATGATTGGATAAGAAACATTGTCAAAATGCGTATATCTGCTCAAATTGAGCTTACACAAATGTAAAAAAAACCTACAATTTAATCCATTTGGTAGACGCTTTTATCCAAAGCGACTTACAGTGAATTCATTGTATATATTTTTATCAGCACTTGCATTCCCTGGGATAGAACCCACAATCTTTGCGCTGCTAACACAATGTTCTACCAGTTGAGCTACACGAAGGCTGTAAATCTGCATTAGTAATATCTCAGGTGTGCTTGTTTTCGCTTGTCTGACTGGACAGTCATATATGCAAACGACAGCGATCACTGAAAAGTCAGTGTGTTTGCATCTCACCCTGGAGTTTTTGATTCTCTTTTTCCATACGCAGCAGTAGAATCTGTTGAAGTATGGCTTTCCGCCATAACTCTCTCAGCTCCGCCCCACTCTTCTTTCTCATCTCCTCTGGCACCGCCCCCAGTGAGCTATCCCCGCCCCCCACTCCACCTCCCAGCGCCATTCTGCTGCCAACCTCTAAGGTGGATTCTGAAAAGTAGAAAAATGTAGGTCAGCTTTAGGTAACTGAGACCAAAATCAACATGTCCCAACCTGAACTGCTAGTATTGATGTAATCACTTATAAACATCAGCCTACATTAACTTCCAAAATCTACATGCAAAATTATAGTAATCTATAGCAATTAGAGTGGCTGGTATGACTAAATATCTGATATTAATAATTTATCAGTATGTATTAAAGTATGTAGGTATAATAGTATTTACTGTGCCATACCCAAATGTCTTGTATTTTACATGGACATATAATACATTCCTGGACATATAGCAAACCTAAAAATATATAGGAGCATCGTGACCACACATCAGTTGAACGTAACAATAATGTTGGATGTTTATTTAACTTATAGAATACGTTTGTTTTGTACTTATTAATTTATCAGTAAGCAGGTGTATGTGAAGGCGGTTTAGACCAAAGACTTTGTAAACGTCACTGATGTTTACAAAAATTAACACTTAACAAAAGAACAAACCACAAAACACACACAGCAAGATAAACATGCAAAACACACTAACATACAAGTACGCACAAGCAGAGTTGTTAAAAATGAACAAACACCACCCAAACTGTAGGGTGGACCTCTACACCTCAAAATTTCTGCTTTGATTACAAAAAAGAGAAAATGTCTAAAAATGAAGAGAAGTTATTTGAGATATAAACAGAGAGAGAGAGAGAGAGAGATGGAGAAAGAGAGAGTGAGGAGGAGACACTGTTGCTGGAGTGCTAAGAAGAGGTGTGCTATTATGTTTTCATCCAGCAAGCAGAGATCAGAGATATAAACTTGCACTGAAGAAGCAACCAAAATCATACCCAGAGAACTGAAAAATTTGCGGTGGAGAGGATTTTGACCAAATAACCAGTCCATGTAAATGAAAACACCAACCATACACTTCTTTTTGACATTTTGATGTACAGCTAATTACTGAAATACACAATAAACCCTATTCACACTCAACCCTAACTGTAAACTTTATCTAGCTTGTGCTTTAATATATTTATTAAGTGTTTTACAAATTATGTCCCTTAATGAATATGTTGGTATGAATAAAGGTTTTTATATACACCAGTAGATATACACACGCAAACACGCGCACACACACACACACACACACACACACACACATATATATTTATACACAAATACACACATTCTTAATTGATCTTAGTTTGTTAATGTCTGCATCTTTTCAGCATGGCTTAACTCAAGGCTTCCAGCTGAACTACATAAACACACACACACTCAGACACACATACACACACACATCTGACACAGTTCCAGTGGGGTGGAGCAGAGCATATGTTTGAGGGTACAGTATGTGTGAAATAAGTGTACTGCAGTGGACACTGACACATTCGGACACTTGGGCGCCGGTCACTCCCTCTACAAACACACACACATACACAGGCCACTCCCTCTGTAAATAAGTTCCATTTCTGCTCAGACCAACGCCTTGCAAACACACACACACATATATATAAATGGGTCAATACAATGTTTTCCTGTAGCGGTCTGTCAACATGACCTCCTGCACAACACCACGCCCAAGACACACACACACACACACATTAGCTCATTAACACAAACATTACTTCACTCTGCACAGACACACACTTGTCAGGACACACCCAAATATACTGTAGAAATACACACGTACAACAACTGCATTCTTGGCACGAACTTAAGTTTAAGGAAGTACACTCAAATTACTGCAAACACACACATATCTCTTTTCTGTAAATGGCAAAGAGGTATTTAAAATCTGACCGGTTCCTGAAAAGTGTTTAGCAAATGCCTTTCGGTAATACACAACATCAAATATACATGCAAACCAACAATGTGCTTGGGTACATGTTAATACTATGATTTGCAGAAACAACTACCTAACTGGCTCAACCAATGGCGTGCCTTCTTTGCTTAACATCAGCAACACATACAGACACCTAATATTTTGGGTCTATGGAGTTTATAAGCGTGGATAATTAACACTTCTTTTTTTACACATAAACACACACAGGCACCTGAGGGCTGTTTTGACATCTGGATCAACATTTACTCTGAGACACTGCCAAATCTGACAAGCTACCAGTTTCAAAATAACAGACCTGATATGCTGTTTTGGCAGTTTAAGAATGATAGATGTAAAACAGGCCAAGAAATTCAACAAAAAAACATGACAGCACTGACAAAGTCATGTCTGTGACTAAGGTAAATAAAGAGGGTGATAATCAGATTTGGTTCTCTGGAAAAAGAAACTGTCCAATTGTCACTCATTCGCAGAGAAAAAAAACAAGAGCGCCACCTAGAGGACATGAAATTACCTACAGCCTGTAATAACTGTGATATAGTTCAGACAAAGTGGTAGGTAATTGAGGTGATGTGATGTCTGTAGCTTACATTGGTGATTTTAGTATCTGACTAGATAGTAACTGAGGCATGTATGTATGGCAATGTAAAAGAGAAAGTCTAAAAATGTTTGTGCCAATGTTAAAAGTTAAGTACCATACTCTGTTTACTAAGAAGGTTTCTGGTTCGAGCTGAGCTGAGTGTTGCCTATGGCTGTGTGTTACCTTTGTTGTCCGAGCCTTTCTGTGGTGTGGCGACTCGTAAGAAGATCTGCTGTCTCCAGGAATGCCTTCGGTTACGCAACGGACTGTCATCTCCGACGACACAAACAGCTCCAGGACTGGACAATTCCGCCACATCACTACAAACCCACAGACAGACATTAACATTTCACATAACACTCATACGCAAACAAACTAGAGCTTTACATAACATTTGTTGTAATGTTTTGGGCAAATATTGTATTGGCTTATTACAAGACCTGCTCTTGAGATGGTCCGGTTCAAATTTATTTGAGATGTGAAATTTATGAACAGAGACACAATTAATTGCTTAAACTTCATTTATTTATTTTCAAAATGTATCAACCAAAACGTGTGAAATCTAGCCTTTTTATCATCAAAAGGGCATCTACTAATCTAGATATAATAAAATGTATAACATTAATCACAAATAAATCACAACTTTATAAAAATGAAGTTGTAATAACTTAATCACCCCATCAGCTGAAATAAGAGGTGCAGAAACAACACAGAGATGGTGGAGAGAGAAATGAATGGATGATAAAGGAGAAAATACCTCTTTTTTTGAGAGTCACAGCTATCGTCACTCTCCACTACAGGGGCCAGAAATTTAAGGAAATTTGGAACAGAGGAAGAGGACTGTAATCTCACCCTAAACCCACTCAGCCCTGATGGACTGAGAGAAAAAGTGAGAGAGAAAAAGAGGCCAGAAAGTGAAGGAGAAAGTGACTAACAAACAGGTACGTTAGACAGAAGACAAGACAAGCAGAGTTGAGCACATCTGAGGTAAACATGGACAGGTATCGACTAAACAATAGCACCATGTGTTGGTGACGACTAATTGCACCCAATGGTACCAGGTTTGTTCCAGTTGTACTCAGTCTGTAATTATAGCTTTGTATAGAAACATGTCTAGTGTGCAAGTGTGAGTCTAAGATTCTAGATTATAGTCTTAGATTTTAAAAAACAATTATTACCAGTGTCTGCATAATTATTTTAAACAGAAATATTTGTGACTACATATTCACAAAATTTACGTTATATTTTTGCAACTGACACTGGTGTATTAATTGTGTACTCAACTGTTCTCAGACTGAAAGTAGTTCTCAGACTGAAAGTATCTGTTTTTAGTAGATCATTGATTAAAAGAATCACTAAGTGTGTTAAGTCCAGTCCTAAAGTGATAAAGTGAATATTTTAGCTAGCAGTATGTGTGCCCAGCTTTAATGTGTGATATTTTAGTGCACAACCATGCGTCTTAATCACAAAATATGCGCTGGTATAAAACTGTACTGTGCGTTTATTCAACTCAACTTCATTACATTAAGTAGTCTGTTCCAAGTTTAATAGGATATTTAAGAAGATAAGCAATAATTTATATTATAAATAGTGGGATTTCAACAACTGATGCAGCTGGAATAAAAATTCCATCTTGCAGTTAAAAATACATTCAACAGCCTATAAGACAGAGGCAGTTTAACAGAAGCTGTACTTTTCTAGACAGCAAATAGTTGCCCAGGGCTTATAAACACTGCCAACAAGTGAACTGACTTGATTTAAAGGAGCTTTGTTCCTTCACAATCTGCAGTAGCCCTCAGAAACTACCTGTAAATTGTGGGAATTACCCTGTGGAAATTACACCTGCACTAATTTTGTGGGTGTGTTTGAGAGATTAACTGATTTGCATAATTTGTTTAATGAATCACATCTTAAACCAACACAGACAATATGTGCAAATATATGAGTAGGGTAAGCAGCTGCAATTTATTCTCAGTAAATCCTCCTTACCAGCCCTGCTTTCTAAGAAAAAAAAATGCCTGGATCTGTTTGTGAATGACAGCAGAGCACAGAAGGTACGTGTACACACACACACCTCACCTCCGCTTGAGGGGCCGTGCAGAATAATCAAGTGCAAAAAAATGTGGCCTCATCGAGCGTGAAGAGGAAGAGGCCAAAGAGGAGGAAAGACTGAGGAAAGAAAGGATACAGAAAGGAGGGGGGGGGGACAGACGGAGAATAAACAAACAGAAAAGCATGTGCAAGAAATGAAAACAGCATATCAAAGAGAAGTGAACCAAATTCACAATACAGACTAGAAAAGGTGGATGATACAAAAAGCCCCGCCCACAACAACTGACTGACAGGAATCTGCCACTGGAAATGATAAAAAAACTTTTGCAAGCCGATTGCATTCAGTAAGCGCACATTTCTATCTAAGAACAATGTAAATCTGTGGCATGTAAGTCCTTTTGAACTGTCACGAAAAGAAAAACACGTTTAAAAAAAAACAAATGTGAAATTAAATCATAACACGTCCACATTTTGCTTTCACAGACCACAGAAAGATCTAGTAAACCGAAACGTTGTGTGGCTGCTACTACAGAATCTAATGTCAATTTATTTACAGTAGAAATGACTGAATAGAAAAAGCCTATACAAACATGAGGCTAAACAGGAAACGGGTAGTATCGCTAGTATGTTAAATCATTCACAGACTCACAATATGACTTCTGCACACACACTGACTCACTTGCTCTGGTTTGGCGAGTCTGTGCTGACAGAGTAGTGTCGGACCAGTTTGGGTTTGGTGGCTGCGGTCAGCTGTTGAGGGGGGAGGATCGGTCCGGTGGGCGACAGCGTGGGAGAGTGGCCGATCGTGCTTGCACGTTTCCTGAAACTCTGAGGGGGACTCTCAGGACCCCCTTGACCTCCGGCTGAGCCTTCCAGGCGCTTTAGGTCCCCTGTGGAATTATGGGCGCGGAGCGGACTGGAGGGGAGGAGGGAACACAGAGGCTCCTCCAATGACGTTTCCTTTACAAACAACCAAAATAAAATCTGTCAATAACAGATTGTATAAATATAGCATTTAAATACATGCTGCCTGTTTCCAAGGCAGTTGATGTCATTGGTTATTATACTTTAATTAAATCTTTTAACACTTTATAATAAGGTTAATTTGGTTAACATTAGTTAAAGCACAAAACGAAACTAACTTTATTAATCTGTCTTAGTTAATGCAAATGCTAATGCTCAATGTTCATGTTATTTTACTATGTATGTTTACTAGCTGATGTTAGTTTATGTTAACCAAGGCGGAACCTCACTGTTAAAAGTTACTCATGTACCTATGTAGTAAATACACAAGGATCGGATGACTGTGATGTTGTGAGTTCTGCAGACCTGGTTTGTGCTGTTTAGTGTATTGGAGCTGGAATAGTTGCTCTCGCCTTCACTGTTCTCCTTCTGTGATTTGGACTTATTACCTCCCTGTTATATAAACACATTTGGGTAAACAATGAAATGCTATTTAATGTAAACAGACAGAGACAGAATAATGATAAGCTCATTTGTTGCCCCCCACTGACACTGAATGTGCTTACAGTAAAATCAGCATCTCCTGTGTATTGTCTACAGTTTACATATAAGCATTTGGCATTATATAGTACATGTTTTTATTGGGAATCGAACCAACATCTTTAAAAATACCAGAAAATTAGCTGCAAATTGCAGTGTGAAAGCAGAACAGGATTATCAATATCACCACAGATTGGACACAGATGATTTTTACCTTGCGCTGTCAAAGCAGAAATGTTCGTAAACACAATGACATTGGGATAAAAGCAACCGTTAGTGTAGCGTTAGTGTAAACATTTGCCACAAAAATGAAAGCAAAATCAAGAGAAATACAAAGTCAGACCTTGTTGTGTTTTAAAACACTGTTCAGTCACAGTTACTGGCATCACAGAATTTACTGGTATTTATGTATTGATGTCATGTAAACAGTGTAAATAGTATGTTACTGGTAAATAAACAGAATGCAGCCGTAAAGTTACTGAACTAAAAGTTAGTTCGGAATAAAGCATCTAACAAATGCATAAATATGTCATATGCTCTGTCATATGCTTGTGTTCACCATGCAAGTCACATATTGTACAGCATTTCTGCACTCCTCAGCTGTAAACCGGGACGTCTGCGATGCGTAAATTGTGCGTTTACCTTCCAGATCCCCTCCAGTGATTCAGTGAGCGATCGCTTTGCTCTGGACTTGAACTCCTCCAGACGCACACGACTGGAACTCATGCTGCTTTCAGTGCTTACAGCAGAAACCTCCTGAGCAGCCTAAAACACACACACACAAATAGTAAAATAAGGATTTAATATCCAATATAAACAGAAACATTCATAATGACATGATCATATCTTTCCTAAATGTTTGTCAACTTGGTACATTGAACTTTAAAAAAAATGGAACACACCTTTTTTGTTTGTCCATTTTGCACATGGGTGTGTGTTTTTTGTTTCTCCTCGTAATGTCGTCTTAGACATGATACTATCAACTCGTTCTCCTCCTGGTCAGATTTCGGTCTGGCCTTCTGCTCACACACACACACACACACACACACACACACACACACACACACACACACACACACACACACACACAAATTTCACTTCTCCAAATTTCCACAAGATGTCACCAGTGACTCAACAGAACAGTTAACTCCAAGTTGATCCTCAAAGTGAAAAAATTCCCACATAATTACTTAGTATGTAGTAGTAGTATGTAGTACACTATTTAGACAAAAACAATATGTCACGCTGCCGTTTCATATTATTTTAGTACTGTGCTTTTTGTACGTGGTTATTTAAAAAAAAGGAATTCAATAACTTTTTCTTCTTTAATACAGATTTCAAATGTTGAAAAACACAAGCGTGAGCTATTATGTTTAAATGAATTGGCCCTTACAAGTACTTAAAACTTGCCTCTAAGAAAACACTGGTTACACCCAGAAGATCATAATCAATACTGTAAAAATATTTTCCTGTTTGCACCCGCAAAGGATCAACATTACAACAGATGTGTCCGTCAATAACTGAAGAAGCCAGGCAAGATATGCGTTTTCCTCAGGTTTGCTGAATGTCGGCTGAGTCACTCGGTTTATAAGTAGTTTCAGTATGCTGGGCTAGTGGACTAACTGGTTTAATTTATACTACTGTCACACCCTTAAACAGAGAAACACATTCCTGTAATGCCGCAGTTAAAGGATCTGACACACATTGCTAATCTAGAGAACAACAGAGCTATAGCTTGTTTATGCAATGTGTTGGAGTGGGTTTGAGGAGGGACCCAACTAACAGGGAACGTTCTCACATAGTTGGCTAATGTTTTGTAAATGTTCTTAAAGTTCTTAAAATCTAAACATTCTTGCAGTAACATCCATAGAACTTTTATGTTTGTATAACGAAAACATAAATCAAAAACATTATTCTTAAGGTAATACAGTGTATAACAAACTGGACACTTGACACTGGATGTTCCTAGATTTTTCCAATTTTCCAAGAACATTTTTGTTACTTATTGGAAACATTATGGAAATATTCTTACAACCGAAACTTGTTAGACTTGTCGGGGAATAACTGAACCCACCATTGTGCTCTCAAACACAGCTGCCTGCTCCTGATTTTCCAGACCTGCCAAATGCCTTTGTAGTTCCAGCTTAGCTTTGGATGGATGAAGACCTGCACATAAAAACACAGTCATGCAATTCCCTGGACTGGATATTTGTATTTTGGATGAACTAGAAAAAGCTATTCTCCAGATTTAAATGTGTACTAGATAAATGTGTGTTACAGAGGAATCCACAGTATGTGAACAGGGTTTGATATGACAGAAACCAAACACACAGGACTGCAAAAAAGGAACATTATGACAGAGTAATTGTGACACAATATGACAGACTGATGACTGATAATAGACATCTGACCCTCTATTCTGTCACAGAGTCTGTGCAGCTGCTGCAGGGGACAGCTGTCACACTGTTGACTCTGGGTCCTACTGTTCTGCTGGAGGGCAGCCACAGAGAATGCCTGCTTTAAAGTCAACATGATCTCATCCACCTGAACACAGAAGAGTAATGTGCACTCAGAGGATTTCTGACAGCATGTCAATACAGTTTGCCAACCTAAAATGACACTTTTAAGCAATTTGACACCTATAATGTGAAACCAAATTTGTGAGTGACAAAATATTTCATGACAAAAACGGTGAAAACTGGTTTCACCAATCAGCAACTGACTGGGCCATTAAATGTAGAAAATACTTTGAGGTTTTAAGCAACTGTTGCTATGTAAAGAACTGTTATCTGTCCATCTTCTTATCCACAGTTCTCACCAAAGCCTCATTAGCGCACTGGAACACATAGCAGACAAACTGGCAGCCCCCACACTCCACTGACTCTCTGCATATAAAGCCAAAGTGGTCCACATGACGAATGCCCTGAAGAAAGACAAAATAAAAGAAGAAGAAAAAAAATGACATGAAATAAAAGAAAAAAAGAGCACTTTTGTATTTGAATTACACCCATAGTGACCTATATAT